>CAAKHG010011298.1:1562-11771 GCA_901007715.1 Dactylopterus volitans | reverse complement strand
ATCGGCACTGAAACTGATGGATGCCAGAAACAACTGGGTATTAACTTCTGAGAAGAATAAGGTCAGTGCGGTTTGTATTGTTTTCCGGGATATAGCTTGTTAAACACTCACAGCTGCTGTGATTTCACCATGCATTCTGATCTGTATTATTTTGGACAAACTGCAAAGTCACAGTAAGGCCCATGTTGCTTTAGTTAAGATGATGAATATTGTAGTTTGCCTAAAGCCAAAACATGCATTATTGCTGCCTTCTGCAAAACATAAGTTTTAGAGTTCCAGAGCTGAAAATGGTCATTCATGTACATTAACCACATTTCTAATCGGTCAATAAACCTGGCATGTGCACATTTGATATCTGGAATCAATCCTGTTTGACCCCACCTCCACTTCAGCATTGTGCTTTATTCCAAAGGTTCGACTCTACACGCTGGAGGAGAACCATATGCTGTGTTTCAAGGTGGCGATGCATGTCAGTGTCCCAGCAGCACAGACGTTCCACCTTCTCTCTGATCTGAGGAGGAGAAAGGAGTGGGACCGGCATTATGAGTCAGTACCAAATGGTATATTTTTGAAATGTAGCATGAGAGCAGAATGAGCTTAAAGAACAAAGTATTAAATTAGAATAGACTTTTCTCATTGCCAATGAATTGCACGAAATGATAGAAAACCGCTTGAAAGCTCACATGTGGAGGCTGCAGCCATTTGCTAGTAACAAAGCAGTATAATGTTAATCTGTGTAATTGCTCGTAGTGTGATGCAAAACCTTTAGCTCTCGTATGTCATAGCAGTATCTTGCCACCTTTGCAGGAAGTGCGAGGTGATCACCCAGGCGGACGAGGATGACACCCTTTATCGCATCGCCACACCCTCCATCAGTAAAGGAGGCAAAGGCCATGACTTTATCTTGTTGGCGTCTCGGAGGAAACCATGTGATGTCAGGTGTTGTTACATACGTAATAAACACATACAATTGACTTTGCTTACCTCAATTTGTATCTGTGTGCCGCAGTATTGCAGCGCATTGGCTGCTTTCTCCATCTTGATGCTATCCCACAGCTCCATGATTTACTATCCCACATTTAATGCCGCCATTATTTGCGTACCTCTCACAGCACTAACCTCTTTTGTCCCTCTCAGGGACCCTTATCTGATTGCGCTGCGCTCTGTCACTTTGCCCACTCACCCACCAACTGAGGACTACACCAGGGGAGAGGTTCTCTGTGCTGGCTTCACCATCTGGGAAGAGTCCAGTACTGCCACTGAGGTTGGCCAGTGTGCCAGTGTTTAGAATGCAAGCTTTTTTAACACATGACTGCATATCACAATAGCTGCAAATAGTTATAAGATGCAGTGTTACTGCACCACATCTGACATGTGTTCTGGTTTTAGATCACCTACTACAATCAGGCCACACCGGGAGTCCTCCCTTACATCTCCACAGACATCGCTGGGCTCTCCTCCACCTTTTACAGCACTTTTTCCGCCTGTAGTCGCTTCCTGGAGGCCAACAAGGGCAGCCTGGTCTCTTTGGCCCCCTGTGCTCTGCAACACAGCACTGCGACCATGCTGTCTCTATTAACAGAGTAATAGTATCTGCTGCTTTTCAGTGGGATTGTAGTTTCTTCCAACACTTTCAGTTCATGCTGTGTGACTTTGTTCTGAAAATGAGAATTTCCTGCAAAGGGCCAAGGTACTACAGTGAGTGTGATTTTCTTTCTTCCAAACTTGTTTTAAGCTTAATGGATTAATAAGTGTGAAGCAAGAATGCACAATGTCTTTCTTGGCTTTTAAGCCTCTTATGTTTATTAGAACCAACATTCTATTTCTGGACAACCTCCTGTGCAATATTAATTATAAGTCAATGGATCATATTTTGGTACCTAGTTTTTTAAAAATCTGTGCAATGACTGATCTTGAGGCAGCAATGTTTTTAATGGTTATGGCTAGTCTGTACTATTATGTGGATAAAACTAACCTCTTTGTAATATATTTTTCAAGTTTTTAGACCATTTGATTATGACATAACCAATGAGTAAGCTAATATTTTGTGTCTAATGTCACAATTTATTTTGAGAGATCAATGTACAGTTTTAGAGAAACTTATTTGCACTGATTGTATAATATACCAGTATGGACGTTCATGGCCAAGTGTTCATAAGTGTTGATTAGACCGAAGCAAATAAACACAATAGACCAGTAGATTTATTTTCTTATCATTCTTAAACCAATTTTCAGGTCCAGCAAAGAAGAAGGAAAAAAAGTTTGCACCCAAGTACTACAGGAACATGTGATTTCAGTGTCGCAATACCAGCAGCAGGCTAGCAGAGTCAAGTGAAACAGGTCTAATCCTGCTCTCTTTTCTCCTGACAGGAGTTACTTGTTTTCAAGGTGTCTTGTTTGTTCCATGATCAGCTTGTGGTCACACCCCTTAGCAGACAACTACATAATCGTCTAATTTCTCCTAAATTTTCCCAAAAAGCTTACACGATGCAGTGTTGCAAAACACAATCCACTCATAAAAATCCGTCCCAACCAAACCTGAATGAGTGTCTTGTGTGGTTTGGCTTGCAGCTTGATGTTTTCTGCCAGTTCACGCTGCTCTGCAGGTGACTGAGCAACATCTGACATGTGCTATTCTTGTTTGCAGCCTTAGTCAGTGAGGCACGTTATTCCTAGGGGATGGTCAGCAGTGCCCACTCTCAAGCCTTCTGCTCTATTTTAGAAACACAGTATGCTTTTGCCTGGCATTCTGCACCTGTCAGCCTCTGAACAACCGTGCTTCCTCTCCCTCTAGTGGTTGACATAAACTTTTTTTTTGTTTTCCTTTTAAGTCAAGATCTGCCTGCTACCTTTTGGCAGTCATTTTGAATGCAGCATTGTCGATGGAGCCTGTATGATGAGCCTTGTCTCATCATTACTGGGTGCACAAAGTGGTGGTCTAATGTGGCAGAAAGTTTTGCACTTGCTGCACCAAGATTGCATTATTAAGTTATTATGTTCTACCATTTCTGTGTGTATGAAAACAAAAAAGAAATCCTGACTGGTGATGATCATCTCTACCTCTGCTATATCTTCATGGCTGGAGTGTTTCTAAAGCGTTTGACTTTTATGGCATCTACTCTGTCAAACCTGTCATTGATTAATTTTCTAGAAGCATATTTAGGCACAGAAATGCATGCAAATAGTCTAATCAGTTGGCAATGCAGCACTTGAATACCTGATGTTATGCATGAGATGTGAGTCTGAATCTACTTTTGAAATGATGTGACTCAGTTTCTCCTTCATGACCAGTGAGTTGTCTTAAGTGTGTCTAGCAGACAGCCAATCCCTGGACGTTTCCACATATTGTTGTCATGGCGATTCAGGAGCTGCTTTCCCTGAAATACAGCTCCAGGAATGTGGATAATATGAAAGACTAAGCTACCTCAAAACAATGTGTTATTTAATATTATGCATGTAGATTTTTGGATCTTTTGCCATTGTAAAGTGAGATTGTGTCTCGTTATATTGATGTGAGGCAATGTTTTTTTTTCTCTCTTATTGGCTGTGTGATTTATGAAGGTCAACATTTAAGCAAAAGGGGTTATGATTCATGGTCATTTTTACAATAACTATGCTTTTAAATATACTGCCCCTTCTTCATGGCGGACAGGACCAGAGCTGATTGCTGTTTGGGGAAACGACCTTCAAAGATAGAGAAAATGCCACCATGACATTGCTCATAAATTACACAGAGAATCAGTCAGATAAATTCTACCCGATTATGCAGTTTCAATGAACTTTATTTTTCGACCTTGTATTTACATCAAACATTGTTTTTACTCGTTTCGCCGCTGTAACATTTTCTTTGTGGCTGTCCTTGCCAGGTCACGTTTGAAAATTAATCATCTCAATGAGTCATTAACTTGGCTAGATAAAGTATTCTTAATTTTTGATTAATCAGACGAGTCGATACATTATTAAAAAAAAGTCTTCTAAATACGGATCACATGTTCCTGGAGCACGAGATGATATTGCACGTAAATAATAATTTGACATCTTTATAAAGAATAATGTGCTTTACTATTTTTTTCTGTTTTTGTAAACCAGTAAATTCGAAAAATCATGGATAACATATTTTAGCATTAAAAATATTATTTAGGTTAATTTACTACATATTGGTGGATTAACCGTTACAGAAACATATAGGTTTTTGATAGGTTTTTTTTAAACAGAGTGGATGGGAGGAGCCCACCGTCACCACGTGCTCCGCCCACGTTGTAAACACAACCACGTGACGGCACCCGGAAGTGAGAGAGCTGGCGCACCACTAAGTTTTCAGACTTGTAGATATCACAGCGAGTGCGACAAAATGGACCAGGAATGCTGTCGAAAGTTAAAAATAGCAACCATAGAAAAACTCAGGAAATTTAATCGTTTGCGCGGTAAGTTTCGCGTCCCGCCGCGCCGCCTCGCCGCCTCCCTGTTTAGCTCCACATGTTTGCGCTGAGGCAGAGCGCGACTTCGTTTCCGAGGACGTCTGAACCTTAACAAGCATGTACGGCTTCTCTGAAGGTCGGGAGGTGCAGGCGGGCGAGTTCTGGGACGTGGTGGCCGTCACCGCCGCGGACGGCGGCCAGAGGGAAGCGTACGAGCTGCAGATCCGAGAGAAAGTGGGCAGAAAGGAGCTTCCACTGGGGCCTCGGTATGTGGTCTTCTCCGATCCGCCTGGATCCAAAATAGGTGAGTGGACTGCGCGTCTTCGTGCCCTTGTCGTTTCTAGCACTTAATATCATGTGTTAATATCATCTGTCTTTAAAGGGAATGGAGGCTCCACCATGTTCACGCTGCAGCAGCTGAGTGACGTCTGCGGGAAGGCTCTGAGCAGGATGAAGGTCATCCTGATCCATGCGGGTTTGGTTCATCTGACATTTGTTCTCATAACAAATAATTACTTTCTTCTGCTGCTCCGCTTTCCTCAAAAAAAGTGAATGTTGACAGAGCCGCAACTAACAGTTGTTATCAGGAGTGATTCATCTGCTGAATACAGAAGTAAAAAAAAAAAAATCACAATTCCCATGTGCTTGTTATGGTGGCTTCAAATTATATGTTTTACCCCCAAAAAGATTTTATTTGCTGCATAATCTAAAATTATTCAGTAATTCTTTCCCCTTCAAGACGAGATGAAATATGACTAATTATCACCACCGCCATCAAATAATTTTCTTATCAGTCATTTGGCCTGTAACTTTATATTCACATTAGCTCCATCACTCATAAATCAAGGACTGCAGGAAACGGATGGGTGGCAAAATGAGAATCTTGACTTTTTTGTTTTGTTTTAAACGCACAAAAGGGATTAATACATGCGAGAGCAGTTAAAACTTGCATCTGCAGAATTTTAGCTGTGATGGCGATATCCATTAAAAGGACTGTGATGATGAAGTTTTGGAGCATTCGGCAGATATGGTCCTTGTGGAAAGTTACCCCGCAGCTGAAAGTCTGATAGCAGCGTGATGCGTGAGGTTGTTTGTTCAGCCTTTTGAGAACATTTCTCCTCTTGTTCCACCAGGAGGGTCGAGCCAACGTCTGCCCAGCGCCAGCGCCCTGGGTAAGATCTTCATGGCCCTGCCTCTGGGCGAGCCTCTCTACCAGATGCTGGAGCTCAAACTGGCCATGTACGTGGATTTCCCATCTCATATGAAGCCTGGCGTACTGGTGACGTGTGCAGACGACATAGAGCTGTACAGTCTCGCGGGGGATCAGAGTGTTGTGTTTGACAAACCTGGCTTCACAGCCTTGGCGCACCCCTCCCCGCTGTCCATCGGAACCACCCACGGCGTGTTTGTTTTGGACTCCTGTGGAAAGCCGACGGGCTCGGAAATGGAGAACGTGTCCTGCTCGCGCTTTCTTCACAAACCGAGCATTGAGAAGATGCGGGACAGCGGCGCCGTCTGTAAGAGGCAGAGCGGTTGTTTTCCTTTATCTGACTCTGAGCTTGTCTACACCGACAGCACCTACTATATGGACTTTGGCTCCGCACAGGCTCTAATTAATTTGCTGAAAGATGTTGGGCCCTTAGAATGTGAGATAGATGCATATGGGGATTTTCTGCAGGCACTCGGCGCAAAAGCCACCATCGAGTACACATACAACTCTGCTAATGTCACCAAAGAGGAGAGCAGTCTGCTAGAAATCCGCCAGAAGGTTTTCCATCTTCTCAGAGGAACTCCGCTGAATGTCGTCCTCCTCAACAACTCCAAGTTTTACCATATCGGAACCACGTCAGAATACCTCTTTCACCTCACCGAGGACGTGGCGCTGAGGAGCGAGCTGGGCCTCCTGACGTCTGCTTTCAGCGTGCACTCACAAGGCGACGCAGAAGGGTCGCCCGCCTGCTGCGTCATGTACAGCGTCCTCGATCCCAGCTGCTCCGTGGGATGCGGCTCCGTGGTGGAGTACTGCAGGCTGGGAGGTGGAGTGTGTGTCGGCAGGGGCTCCATCGTGAGCAGCTGCTGGGTCAGCGCGGGCCTCTTGGTGCCAGATGGAGTCTTCATGCATTCGCTGTGCGTGAACCAGCAGGACCGAGGCGGGTTCGTGACCTGCGCCTTCGGGACTAACGACAACCTGAAACACACCGTGGAAGCTGCTGCGTCTATGGAGGAGCTGAAACTTTTTGGGGTTAGCCTGGCAGAGTGTGTGTCCCGCTGGGGGCTCAGTGGTGAGGTCTTGAGGTTCTCCGGTGACTTGTCCAGCTGTAGTTTGTGGAACGCTAGTCTTTTTCCTGTTTGCGCCGATGAACAAAGCTCTTTCTCATTGTCTCTGAAGATGGTGCAGGCCGCGCTGGGCGGCATCACTTTCACACTACCCAGAGACACAAAGCTGATGTCTATGCAAGAATCCTTACAGTGTAAAAACCTGGAGGAGATGATGAAGTTCAGGAAGGGACTATATCATGACATCACTCACAAAAGACCTTAACCTGCAACCTTTCATAAAGCTCATCCATCAAATTTTGCATCAACCCATAATGTTAGTTTGCTCTTCTGGATGAACAATACATCATTTCTGCCTCTTTTAAGCATGTTGGTCTATGCCTCATCCACATCACACTGTTGAAGACCGTTGTGCAGTTTCCATGGCAAATTTTTGTTCAGTGCAATATGCCACCAAATGCATTAAGCAGCATTTAATTTGGCACCTTATTTTTGATCCAACCTTCTAAACAAAAGTCCAGGTTTTGTCATTTATGTTTATAAGTTTGTCTCATCTTGCCACATTTTTTTTTATTTTCATAGGCATTCTTTGATGTATGCAGTTATAGTAATTCATAGGCTCAATGATTAATCAGTAAGCTGTCAATCATTAGATTAGTTGCTATGTATTTTGATTAGAACAGAACTGGAATAGAATAGAATCCCTTTTTGTCATTTCAGTTGTGCAGTGACATTTGATTTGGTGTACCTGAGAAGCAGTTCAGAGCAAAACAAAATGTAGATGATAAAATATTTATTGGGTATACATACTCTCACCAAACACTTTATTAGGAACAACTGTGAAACTGCTCTCTCATGCAAGTTTATCATCAGCCAATCACATGGCAGCAGCTCAACGCATTCAGGCATGTAGAGACGGTCAAGACGATCTGCTGAGCTTCAAACCGAGCATCAGAATGGAAACGAAAGATGATTTAAGTGACCCTGAGCATAACCTAATAAAGTGGTTGATAGATTATTTTCACCTATAAAGCATTTCTTTGAGCTGACATCAAATTATCCTATAGCAGGTCATTGCGAGCAGGTCATCGTGCCCTAATATGGCAGCCAGACAGGCAGACACCACTATAGTAAAACTTTCTGCACCAGTCAAGGTTAAGTATTTTCTATTCTGTCCTGAGTAATCTGCACCTGACCTTGCAATACTTTACAATGTAAACCAGCCGTAGGAGAGAATCCTCAGAGTTGACACCGTAATTGCTTGTATGAAGTGCTGCTCTGTTGGTGTCATTATTCCTGAATCCGGTAGATATATTACTCCAACATAAGCCACCTGAGTCTCCAGTGTCTCTGCGCATCTGCCTCCTGAGTCTCTGACCACCACTCTGACTTCCACAACTAAAATGGTGTCACGAAAAGGATCTCAACAGAATGATGACTGGTAAGTGCAAATGTCATTTTGTCACTGCCATGTCTGAGTTTGACAAGATTGTGGTAATCTGGACATTTAAAGTCATGTGGATTTGATGCCAGCTAGCTGCTTGAAAGAAGGTAACAGTGAAAGCAGTGATTTGGGTATTTGTCCTGGGTCCGACCCCTTAAATGTGTGTTCCAATAAATTTAAAAGTATTTTTTCCATAGAGGTTAAAAGGTGACAGGATTCAAAATTACTGAGATTTTACCTGGAGGAGGATTAGTGCATTGAAGCTAAAAAGAGCTCATGATGCAGTTTAAATAGCTGTTATATAAGTGTTTTTGGATTTCTTGTGAATACTGTAATGGTTTCAGCATGTTGTTGAGTGAATGAAACAATCGTGGGTGGTCATCAGTCCAAGTCAGTGAAAAGAAAAGATAAAGCTCCTTTGCTGGAGTCGCGAACAAAGACAAGTACATCCAAAATTAAAATGAAAACTGATGTATCTACAAGTAAAACAAATGCAAATGATCCTGATTCCAGTCGGGTCAATGCATTTTTTTCACCACCAGAAACGCCAGCAGGGGAATTGGGTTGAACTAAGGGATGGTATTATGAACATCCTTTTACTTCTTTCATGAGTAAGTGGACAAAGGTGGAATGACCTTATTTGGGCTAATTTGATTTTTGAGAGGTTGAATCCACATTTTGGTAATTCTAAATGGGACTGTGCATAGATTAGCGAGTGTGTGAGCACTTAGAGTGCATACGCAGAAGAACAAGGTGATTTGGCAAAGGATGCGAAGCGGTGTGAGTGGATAGCTGATGAATGGAAAAAAAAAGTTGTCAGTGTTGTCAATTTGCCAACGTTGTTTGGTTGAATCAATTACCGATGCTTGCTGACAAATTGGGCATAATGAGTGTTGCCGTGCTGCAGAAACGTCACCCTAGTGGTGTGAGAGCTTATGCTCAAGCGCTGATGTTTAGATGGGCTAAAGTGCAAGGAAAAGAAAAGGCATCTTTCCAGACATTGTGTCCGTTGGTCTCTGCTGCAGGGGTGTGTGTCCCAGAGGATTTGCTGAAGGCCTATGCGCCTGCTGTGTGTGTGAAAATGAGCGAACATGAGCAGGCTGATAAGGACAGATTAGCGGCTGTAACAGGAGCCAGACATTATGAAGATGAGCTGTTGACTCGTGTTGTTGCTATTCAGAAAGAAAGGAAACAGACGAGCAGCAGAACAGGCCACAGGACAGGTAGCAGAGCAAGAACCGGCACCATCCTCGGCAGGTGTTTCTACTCAGGTTCTTAAAGCTGATGATGGCGAAGGGACATACTCGCAGGGCCGAGGAGAATCTGAGGTTGGCACTCGCGGTATTCAGGGAAAGGTGAAGAAAAAAAACAACTTACCACTTACACTGTTAGACATTTTATTGTGACCTTCCAGGTCTGTCTAGCTGAGCATGCATCCTGCCGTCTGACGGACATCAATGAAAGGATGGCAGCTGTTGCAATCTGGTGGTCGTTCAGCTCTGCGCTCTTGCAGTCATGTAGCAGATGCTCGACGTCCTTGTTCCACTTCAGTCTCTGGCTTTGAAAACGGTTCCAAATTCTTCTTCCCCTCGTAAGGAGAGCTTCACTGAGGCATGTGTCTGCTCACTACCTGTGAGCGTATGGAAGTGCAGAGGCCTCTTTTAGCAAAAAAGAAATGGCCACCGCTTTTCAATTTCACGCTTGGTGGATGCAGGCCAGGAATTTATCATGTGCCTCTGGTAAATATACGTGAATGCCATTAAATCATCTACATCTGCCTGTTCAGTAGCTCGGGGTCCTGCTGATCTCGAGACAGCTGGCATAGCATGTCTTTTTGTCTCCGCAGATTCAGCAGTTTCTTCGCCTGGTAGAGCTCTCGTTTACCAGTTAATGCAGCCATAACCATCCATTTCAGATCTCAGAAGTTGATCTGATGCTGAAAGCGTCACAAGCACAGTTTGTGCGCAGTATACAGATTGAATATTTACAGTGATTGATGCAAGGTCTGAAGTTCACCTGAAGATTACTCGCCCTCTCTCTTTTTTTTAATCCTTGCCACCATAACTTTTA
>CAAKHG010011290.1:12454-36837 GCA_901007715.1 Dactylopterus volitans | reverse complement strand
CACACACACACACACACACACACACACACACACACACACACACACACACACACACACACACACACACACACTGTACAACATCTGCATTGACAGCGTGAAGGCTAGGAACGTGGCCCATATAATGCAGGGGCGTTCAAGCACAATCAGTGCAACCATCGTTTCACTATTTACACAAAAGGTAAACAAGAAAAACAAGCGGAGTGAATGAGTCGAGTTTGTCTGGAGCTGTGTGAGGCTCCCCAGGACATTTCCACACTGTGATATGTCAGTGGAGCAGATCTGCTCATAAGGGCTCCATTATTCGTTTCGATTCCCATTTTATTTTTATGCTGGTGACTGCAAAAGCCTGTTGCACAAATCAGTATTAAACAGAGGTTTGGTTGATCTCGGATCATCTGTTTATCATTAAGGAACATATGAATTCGTCATTAAAGCTATTCTTTTTTTTTTTCTTTCTTTTTTCTTTTTACTCTTTTCCATTAGCATGCGCTGCATTGGAGCAGCGGCAGACGACCGTAGCCTAATTATGTTGTAAAATGAAGTTGAACCAACGGTTTGACAATTTAGACATGCACACAGCGCGCCTGCTCTTATTCCCCTTGACTTTGGATCATAGCAGAACAAATGGATGACGACTGCGCTATTCAAGATCCTGCAGGAGAAGTGGATCCAGGGACCTTTGCATCTCCTCCAGCGGGCAAATCCGCCCTGACTGCACCTTCTCTTAAAACTATTGCAGTGTATGTTGGTATACAAGGTTTCCTTGGACTCACTAGTCCATCCAACTAAATGCTTTAATTTACAGCTTTTTTTTCCCTTTGAGGCGTCAAAGTCCAGCAAGAATTAGTTTCTTGTAAACGGCTACTTACAGACCCATTTTAGTCTACTGGACACACAATATGGGTGTATTTTTTTTTTTATCATTTCCCTCTCAAGTTAAATAAGCCCCAGCTGATGAGATTTTTTTTCCAACAGAATATCGGTATTTATCCGTGGGTGACATTAATAAGAGAAACATGTCCACTTGACTCTTTTGTTTTTGTTTTTTTTAAAAAGTGTAATAAAATGAATGGTTTGCAGAAAAAAAAAACGCGCCTGCGTGTTCATTCCTGCGTCATTGTAAACTTTTAATTGTACTATTGAGGGCCCTCTTCGAATCTTTATAGACTAACTGATACCATCACAAGGTGAGATTAATGTAATGGCCCATTGTTTATGATTATACGCCACTTCCTAAATGTTGTAATACAGTTTTGAATTATTGTCCAATAGTCCAATTAAGCGGCCGTTTTATCACAGTCACGTGTAGTTGAAAATTATTGGACAACAAAGTTACTGTTTTTGGGTTTTGCCAACACTCTGGGAAAGAAAAAGCAACATAGACCATCCGATGCAGTTGTATTTGGGGGTGGGGGGGTGGTGGCATTGGCATTAGCGTGTTTACTACCCCAACAGACAAAAGGTTGTCTCACATGATGCATCCTGCATCCAAGTACAAAGAAAGCAGACAGCTGTCCAGACACAGCACTTGAATTTGACCACTAAAATCCTCTCTATGTCCACCATAAAACTTCGAATGGCTGTAGTAACACTAAATCCCTTTGTTCTATAGAAACCATAAACTTTGAGAATGAGAGGAATTTGGATTTCAGCAACTAGACATTCCGCATTAAAAAATATATATATATATATAAAAAAAAATACACAGCTGCGCAAAAGTGTCACACGGAACAGCACAGCGCATGTTCTCAAATTTGGCACTGGGTGCAAAATTATAAAGTGCTGCAATGTAGCGCCAGGTAAGGATTTCAAATCGACGTTTCGACATTGATAAAAGATCAATCAAAGATTAATTCTACTCGCAAAACAACGAAAAACAACGTGGGGTTACTCGCGCAGCTACTGCTGCAAGTTTTCGGTAAATGAACCACAGCAGCTAAGCCAATATTTATATTAACACAGGCCAACTGGCCTATGGCGTGCAATGGCACATGTTCGACAGATGCTAAAGCATTAGGTTTGTGCAGTAGTATAACTAATGATAATTCGCATATGAAAATATCCTTGCGCATTGTAATAATGAAATATGGAGTGGTGTGCTCTTTGCGTGTAAAATGCTCAAGTGCTATGGGCTTGAATTTGAAGTCGGATCCCTAAAAACTGAAGAGGCGCCGCACTACTTGGTCTATAATAAGAGTCAATTATAAGGCTTCTGACTCCCAACGATTAAAACGCATCCGTATGTCAACATCACTCTTCATCGATTGCAGAAAGCGGAGAACGAAAATGCCCCACACCAACATATATGCACACAAACGTTTCTATCAGAATGCAGTAATAGAACCATAGCGGACAGTCCAAACCAATATTGTCAAATCATTTCCTCGTCATAATCATTACAATGATGTGTATTAGCGCGGTATAAATAAGTAATGTGAGGGTATGAATAAGTTATGCACTAATAAAATTTGAAAATAAAAACCTGCAGCTGCTGATCAAGACAGTGGGAACGTGAAAGGGAATTACACAGGAATTAAGGCGTAAAGGCGACTGAGAAATAATACTCCTGCTGGTGGCGGCGTGTGAGTTGGGGCATTTAATAACCTGGCAAAATATGGCCAGTCATCGTGCATCTCTGGGCAATATCCTCCTTCCGAAGGGGTTAAACATTGGCCATCCTCGCCTTAGTGCACAGGCCATCAGTCAAAGAATTAGGTTTACCATGTGTTTGTTTCCCTGGATGGATGCGTCACATATTCCGCTAGCAGTAGGACCCAGGAAAGTTCGATATGGTTGCACCAAATGAGCAGGCTAAGTATATGCACAGTTTGCATGCAAAATGATCCGCATCTGAGTTCCGAGCCCATTCGTGATCCATATTGCGAGGCTTCACACGCTAATAAATAAAACAGCATAGAAATAGTCCCGATTCTTAAATTAAATATTTAAACCAAAAAAAAAAAAAAACTCTGCTAGAGAATGCTGGGTGGAGGCGTAAACATTTGCCATTCCCGCCTAAATATCAGTGTTCTAGCACCAACTTTACGACTGCGTCTGAGGAATTTAAGCTATGTATCGCTACCTAGCACCATAATTACAATGCTTCACGAAGGTGTCACCCTCTTCTTAAGAGGAACTCTTCGAAAACGGCGCTCCTAAACATTGCTTTGGCTCTGCTTCCAGAGGTCCTGTGCCAAAGGATACAAACACACACACACACACACACAGGCGCGCGCGCACACACACACAAAACATCAGCACACACAAAGACACACTCACAATGGGCGCAGTTCACCAACCCACTGCTGCACGGTGAACTGAAGTCAAGGCTAAATGTGGGAAGCCTGTGTAATCATATTACTGTCCCCTCATGGCCTAGATAAGTTTAATTGGATGTAAGTCGGGCAGTTAAACTTGGCTGTATGAGCTGCGAACAGTTTCAAGCAACACTAAAGAGTCCTGTTTTTTTTTTCTTCCTTTTTTCTTTTTTTTAAACCGAGGTCCTCCTGAATGCACCTAGCGTGAAGCAATAGCTTACAAGATAAGGATGTGTGTTCCTGTTACATTTAGGGCAATCTCCAGAGTGTATTTCTCTTTCAACCACGAGGACATAAAGCTTTCACAACAATGTGTTAACTTTTTTATTAGAAGTATTAAATGATTCCACATCACAAGAAACAGTCCAACAGCGACTGCTGGCTCAGGCTCCAGTGTATTATTTAGACGACAAGGCAGGGAACAGTGAACAAAGACGTTTATCAATCTCTGAACACATTTTTTCACGTTTTTAGTTTAGATAAGCAAAAAAGGGAAGCTTCCGTTTGATTTTTTTTTTTTTTTGATTTTTTTTTTTCTGCCGGAGGGCCTCTTGGCGTAGCGGTGAATCTCATTCTACAAGATCAAAATAAATCACAGGTAAAATGCAGACACGTCTTGCGCGCTGAGCTGTCACAACGCTGAAAGATGTTCAAGAAAAGATGGCTGGGCTGCCGCTTTTGTTTGGGTCTAACAAATGCACCGTTAATCGTCCAAAATATATGGAATCGCGTCTTGAGATGGAATAAACACAACAAAATGTGTTTGAAAAAAAATGAGCTTTGACTAGCTGCGACAAAATAAACCGTTTGGGGTTTCTGGAATTACGCACGAGACCACACACAATTACGCACGACGCGCGGCGCATAATGCAGCGATCTGTTGGTGTTGACTAGTGAATTATAGGCTGAGTTATTCCACAAAAAACAAAAAAAACCCGACAAATCACCTCTTTCATTTGTCAGATATTTCTGCCAGCCCCTGAGAGCGAGCACTGACACCAATTTTGAATTATTTCATCAAATCCTGAATGTTGTCACCAGATGTTCAAAAACCGTTTTAGCCGATATGTTTGTCGCTGCACACCAACAACAAGCCAGCGAGCGATTTAACAGACTTTTTTTTTTTTTTTTTGGTGGCACTGAGTGTCAAAATGCATTATTTTTTTGTTTGCGCCGGCCTCGCGCACGCAGGACCAGCTCGGCATGTGGCCCCGAAGTAGAAGCTCGTGAGATTCAGAGATCTGGTTGAGATGCCTGCTCAAACACTTAGTATAATGTTTGCTTTGCCGTCTGAGCTTCAGATTTTCCAAGCTTTTCTTCCGAGCCAGAGCTTTAAACACATAGCTACACTGCATATAAAAATATTGATATTCATTTAGGGGGTGAAAAAAAAGTATAGCTACGCGACCCGCGCGCTGAACCGGCGCTGGACAAACTTGAACTGGTGACATAGAAATTTCCATCTTGTATGAAACTGGGCTTTAAGCAGTCACACCGGTTGTGCGCCTCTAATGCTGCATACTTGACCTTCAGTGAATTTGGGCCCGTGCGCCCGCCAGGAAAGGACAGTCCATGTCCAAAAACACTGAGGAAAAAACAAACAAACAAACGAATCACGCTATTCATTCACACCGCACGAGCTGATTTTCAATATGTAAACATTAAAAATTAGTCAGGGCGGCGATAGACGACGATAGATATCGTCGCTGGCACTGCCGTGACGCTGTTCCAACTTGCTATTTCAAAAATATCAAAACGCAAAAATGAATTACATGATCCCGCATGAAGGGATTACCAGCAATTGGACAATGATTTTTGTCATCCATCAATTCTCGAGCGCTGGCGTGTTTTTCGTCTCTGTCAATTAGGGGGTTGGGTGCGGGGGCGACTCGCTCCGCACGAGGCTAAGGGTTATTGGGCTTTTGCGATGCGATTGAAAACACGAATTGATAAGATGGCACATCAAAGAAAAATGGAGCTCATATATAACTCATATCAAATCATGTCAAAATCAATATATAGCATCTACCTACAGTCTCTCTCCCTCCATCATATTAACACTGCTGCGCAAACGCCCTCCTTCACTATCACGTACACACGCACGTACCACTCCCCTCCAGCCCCCACCCACACACACGCACGCACACACTTTGGTAGGAATAACATTGCTTTCTATTTCTCTCGCCAGCTTCGTACCATAAACGGCAGAGGGGTGGGGGGAGGAGGGGGGTGGTGGTGTAGACCACATGCCACACAAGTTCTCTGCGAAGGGCACTGTGAAGCTCACTGACCTTTGGGACGCGGAGACAGGCTGCCATAAACCGATTTAGCCAGTCTCAAAGTCAAAAGTGCTCAAGAGCAGTGAAAGACCTATTGTAAAAACCTGCAAAGCCAACGGGGATTTCATCCTGTTTTTACAATCCAAATATCTTGAGGTTCCCCACACTGGCAGCAGGTTTCTTTTAAGTTTTGTTTTGTTTTTTAATATTTATTCCGTCGTGCAGCCCCGATAGAGCAAAATATATGCGGCTAAATTAGAACGCTGACAAAGTAAACATGTGTTTTTGCTTGTGAGGAGAAGGGGTGGCAGATAAAGAGGCGCTCCGGTTTGTGGTGGATTGCTTAAAAAAAACCTATCATAATAAATACAAATATTGAAAGAAAACGTGTGCAGAAAGAGCGTAGGGAACCGGAGCATCAAATCAACAACAAAGGTGAGGTTGAGCTAAAGCTACACGTTAGGATATCGATTTGGCACCATACAAGATCAGTGTGGTTCCAAAAAACAAAAACAAATACCACATCCGTTTTACGCAGGAATCGCATAAGGAGGGTGCAAACACTGCGGCACCACCACCAGCATCTGAGCAGAAAACACAAGTCACGGCGTATTTACCTTTTACAACGACTTGGGATATTTACGTCACCTGTCTCGTTTAGGTGGGAAAAAATCATATTAACATGCAATTTTCTCCCGGCTGCAAGTTTGCACTGTTGCTGGTAAACTGAACAGAGATCCGCTTCCATTTGTTTGACTAAGCGGGCCTTGGTTCGTTTCTGTAGTTCTGTTTTTTCCACATCGCCGGATTGTTTTGTGCAACCTCAAATGCGCACAGAGCAGGGAAATTGATTTAAGCCGATTTGGTAGCTAAAAAAAAATAAAAAAAATTAAAAAATCGTGCATGCCTTCGCGTGTTTCAGAGGTATCATGGGTGACCTTGACTATTTGAAGATATGCTCGGGGTTCTGCTTGATATTCAGGAGTGTCATGGTGGATTTAGCATCCATTATTTTCCCCTAACCCGTTAAACAAGGTAACACACATATAAGACCCTAGTTTATCTCCTCTCGATGGTCAACGGCGCATTTGATAGGCTAAAAAAAAGATTGGTGCTGTTATGAATGATGCGCCCTGGCTGACCAAATTCTGCACACATGCACACAATCCAAAAATCTTTATTTCGTTGTCTAGGTTACTGTACCATGGCGGTAAACACTCGGTACAGTTAACTCCCGTGTACCAGCCACTTTCGAAAGTATGGCGATGTGTGTGCTTTTAATTAAAACAAACACCGACGTGCTGTCATTGGTGCGTAAAAGGTGCACCAGAGGCAGTTCTACAGCAAACAATGCAGCAAGTCTACATTTCTCGATGGAGGGAACATTTGAAAGTCAGTTGTCAGTCATCTGATATCCATATGTTGGAATGCCGGTTACTCATTACATGAATCAAATGGAATTATTCTTCAAACCCCCTTTTAATTAGATGCGTGCGCGAAAGCCCTTCTCCAAAACATCAAATTAGCGGATGCCCCTCTTAAACACCTGCCATTAAGACTGGTTGAATATTACTTGCTTATAATATCTATAAGAGGTAATCTTGAAATCCAGACATCAAAAGCAACATCTGCTCGGACATGGACACAACCCTACCTGGCAGGCCTGCGCGTCTCTTACTGACAAATATTCTTGTAGACACTTTTTCCCCCCTCAATTTTCTAACTTTAATCTCAGCGCACACACACTCGGACGTGCGGGCGTTTCCCCCACCGAAAGACTATAATTTTTCAACTATATTATTGGTGTTTTTTTTTAATCTACGATCTGATAATTGTGGCCGAGCAAATACCTGCGCGTCCAGACGGCCCTTTATACTTTCACACTATACAAGTGTTCATAAACGACTAAAAGACCATGAATATGCTGGAAGGCTTTTTTTTTTGTTTTGTTTTGTTTTTTGTTTAGAGTGTTCCAGTCACCAGGTACAAAATGAAGGTCCTGCGTCCTATGGAGAAACAGAAGCACCATATATTCATTTAAAAAAAATGTTTAACCTGAGACAGACACGTGGTGTATAGCTTTACATAATGACACTGTATCTAACCGTGCATTTTAAGTGATAAACATGCAGGTCGGTATGAATGAAATTGTAAGAGCAGCGTTCTGTATCTGACGTGTTGCGAGCGCGCAGACGCAGAGAGAAGAGTCGGTTTGCGGGAGAAACTGTTCATAGTTCACTGAATACACAACAGTGAGACAACGCAGCAATTTCCAGTGGACCGACTTCACCTAATTGGCGGCTGGTGAAGATCCACGCATGAACGCTGGGCTGACAGGAAAACACTGCACAGCCCTGCATTGCCTTTTCACGTCATTGCCAGCAGGGAGAGCTTTGAGGGCTGCAGATATGGGTTTTTTTTTTATTACAAAACCGCCTAAATCGTTGTAAAAAGGAGGAAAAAAACGTTTTGGAGTATTTTGAACGTGATCTGGGTACATGTATTCATAAACTATGATTTGATATGTATACCCCACTGATGCAAACCAGAGGATAGGAGCAGGGAAAAGCCAGAGCAGGAGTCTCGTCTGTGAGGAGCAGTGGGGTGTAACCCTATTACTGCTTTACAGAGCCACTGCGTGTTTAGCTGCGCCTTATGGGCTTGTAGCATACTGGTGACATTGATTAGGTCCAACTTCAAGGTAAATGACAAGGTTTATGACAGAATACGTGGACCTTTTTTCTGCAAAAAAAAAAATGATTGTAGTTACTACAGACTCACCTAAACTATAAAATAAGGTTACAGTATTTGGGCGCCATTTTGCATACGAGAGGGAGCCTCCCCAGCTACCTATAGCCTACCTTTGCATCTGAAGCGGCCATAATAAAATACGGTCAACCTGTGTGGGCTCTTACTTGCTCATAGTTCGGAGCATGTGCAATTATGTGCCAACAAAACACCCTCTCAAAATGCTTCCAAATGTCCCATTAATGCTCAGATCTTTCGCCCGCTACTGCGGACACATGTACTTTTTTTTTTTTAAACTGTGCCACAGGTCACACAGTAAAATAATCCCACCAGTCGGCACTCACACACACACACACACCATCACCATTTTTTAAAAGCGAGAAGATTCAGAGAGGCGACGCCAATAAACGTTTCAATATTCTGTTTATTGAAGACCTTACGCATATACATTCATATCATTATTACTTTTACAAGACAATGTAGCAATCCTTACAAGCGCACATAAGGGAATGCAATGAAAATGCAACGAAATAAAAGGACGATGACAAACAACGACGACACTGAAAACGGGGTTTTCCTTTAAATGTCAGATATGGCACCTTTTTTCTCTCGATGCCATTTCTTCTATCCTTTCTCGGCGGTATGGTATAATAGGCCTACATTTCCAACCACAAATAGGCTATATGGAATGCGATATTGTACAAGACGACCAAGAACATAAAGCACTATTACGTAGCATTAACGGATCCTGAAAACAGAAGGCAAATAGTAGCCCTAACATATGCAATTTCATTTTATAAAGTGATACACGAATACAAGGTGAGGAAGAGGACAACGATGGGCACATAGCAAGGAGCGAGTGCGCCAAATAGGCCTCAGAGTCCCCCCATCCCCTCCTTTCACACATCCTCATATCAATAATTATAATATAATATTAATACATTCTTTGTAGACGTTTGTGTCCAAAAAAGTTTTAGGTTGTGTTCGCTTTTGATTTTCAGAGGAACAACAAAAAAAAATAATATATATATATATATAAAAAGTCACCTACAGAAAAAAAGTGGCCCGCAGAACATGACTTATAGTTATTTCACATCAATAACATGCTGCAAAGACGTTTCACTGCTACAGCTTACTCATGACAGATGATGCACCGCATTCGCCCCGAACTAAGGGGGAGCGCGCGCGCGCTCACACACACACACACACACACACACACACACACACACACACACACGCACAGGCCCATCATTAATGTTGTATATTGTTATTGTGGAATAAGGAGCACCAAGGTTCAGATATTCTCTATTAGGCCTCGACATTTACTCCCACAACTTTCAGCAGTGGTCCGCCGCCTTGTTTACCCGAGTTGGCCTCCAAATGCACTCACACTGTTGAATATTACCACGACAGACCCTTGCGTGTTTATTGTAGGATGTGATATGGACTTTTAATAGCAGCTCAAATCCGCGTTTAAACGGTGATCTCAACTCAAGAAAAGCTACCCATGCTGGATTCTGCGGCTGTGCGTCGAGACAAGTTTTGAAAGCGGCGAAGGATCAAATATTACTTTCAGAAACTTGTTAACACATGTACACAGTCGTGACAATTCTTTTTTTCCCCCTCTCTCTCTCTCTCAATGCGCAGTAATAAAAAGATATCAATGTGGGTTATTACGTAGCCGTTTCAATCCGCCCGCCCGCGCCTCGTGCAGACTGCGAGACTTCCTGCCCGTGACCATGAACGTGCTCACAATGCGTGGCGAGAATGGGAAGGAAATGCGGCGGAGGTTCCTCTCAGCCAGCAGAACATGGCCGTGGGAGTACGAGGCAACCGGGAGAGGGGTTTCTTTATCATTTCATCGCCTCGGGGAAATGATGGAAATGATAGAAATGATGCGGCTCCAGTCTGCCAGTCGTTTTCTTCCTAATTTTGACCTCGCTGTTATTCAGGCCTACAGGCGGATTCTGAGGTTTTAAAAAGAATCTCCGCTGCCTGCAAACCCTCGCTGGCTAAAAATATACTAAAAATTACTAATAAAAAAGTAGGGTGCTGTCATATTGTGTCATCTCCAAATTGCGAAACTGAGTCATTTCCTCGACGAATTACTTCACGCGGCTCGAGGCGCCGACCAATCTCCTGACAAACCAGGAAAAAAAATAACACAAAAGACGAATCCAACGCAAAAAAAAAGAAAAAAAACTAAAACAGGCAGCTTTTTGTGCGATTTAACTCGTCATGAGTCTTATCGATATACACATGAATGCCGGTTAATGGCGTGTTTTAGGCTCGTTTAGCCGGCACCTTTAAGAGTGAGCAAATATCAGAAAATGTGGGAATAATTGACTGTAACGTAAAAACAAAAATGATTGATAGATGAGTGCATGCACTGAAAGAGGACATAGGGAGCGCAGAAGGCTTTGGCTTTTACTGCCCATCGATTCACCTTCTGCCGCATCTCTAGAAGTAGGCCAGGGCTTGCTCCCTCAGCATGAGTCTCTTCTTCTTCATCCTGCGGTTTTGGAACCAGATCTTGACTTGTTGGTCGCTGAGGTTGAGGCGGTCGGAGAGCTCCCTCCGCCGCTGCCTGGTGATGAACTCATTCAGCATGAATTCGCCTTCTAGCTCTGCCAGCTGAAGTTTGGAATACGGTTTACGCTTCTTTCTGGTCCGAGTGTGCATCGGGTACCACGGGGCACCTGGAGGAGGGGTGGAGGTGGGTGGAGGAGGTTGGGGGGTGGGGGGATGGGTAAGGAAGGGGTGGGGTGGGGGGTCGTCATACAACGGATTAGTCACCACAGTTGCAAAATCACGGTCACCTCCAAGGTTGTGAGGAGCCTACAGGGCGTCAGATGTCCACTGCAAGACAGGCTAATTGCATTTCTGTCTGCTGAGAGGACTGAGCGTTCATTTAAGCGTGAGTCATCACAAAACACACACTCACAACAACAGTTGCATAATGACAACAAAAGACCCCGTTTTCCGCGCACATAGTGGAGCAAGGTAAAAAAAATAAAAATAAAACTTTCACTATCTCAGCCCGAGAAAGACCCGTTTCTGCATTTTGCTGAAGATTCCAGATTTCTGCTTTGCATTATGGGACCAAGAGAGCTGACGCCCCTGGAAGCTGTCACTTCCTATACACACACACACACACACACACACACACACACACACACACACACACACACACACACACACACGATGCGTTTGTTTTGAACTCTGCTGTTTAGAGACATTTCATCCAAGAGCCAGTTTTCAAGAATTTGCATTTACTGGCGCTCATTATTTTTATACTTCCCCGCCTCCTCGAACGGAGGCCACCGTACACGACAGTCCGTGTCACGGAAAGTTTTATTGTTGCAGTTAAAGTTGCATTAAACGTGACAATTAAGCCTCGCTCTCACATGGCTCTCGAATACCAATACTTATTTGCGTGTTTGGGGGCATATTAAATCACCCTCGAGTGCGCGAGGACAGATATTAATTCAGCTCTCAAGTCATTTAAAAAAAAAAGAAAACTCTCCTCTTGCTGCAGTCAAGCAGAGCCGCTCGCCTCTTTAAATCATGGCGCTAATCAGTGCGGAGTTTCACAGCGCATCGATGCACGCAGGTCAGCGGCTCTCAGACAAAGAGCCCCGTGCAGCCTGTATGGAAATGCGATGACAAGCCCGATGGCTTATTGAAACGCGCGGTGGCCGCCGTGCTTCGCTGTCTGTGACTGCACGCAGGAGGCACATGGCGCGCGTGGTGTATTTTAGGGCAACCCCTAGCGGCGTCTGCACACCACGCAACCAGCCTGCAGGCTTCTCTCTCTCTACCCCCCTGCAAGTTGTGCATCAAAATAACGAGCGCTAATGACGCCGTCGTACCGCGCGCGCAAATTGGCCCCAGCACCGGGATGAAACGGCGAGAATGCGCTTTTGTAATAATTGCCGGTTTTAAAAAGGAGGGGGGAAAGAGAAGAAAAAAACGCCACTCACCTCCGCCTGTGGCTAGGTTGCCTGTATGGCTTCCCGGTGACACCAGCGTCTGCGCGTCGCTGGATGGAGGCTTGCTGCCCTCGTTGAGCAGAGAGGAGCTGGAGTCGGACTCCATCGACTGACAGGATGGCGGGTCTTGCGATAGCTGCTCGGTCCCATAGTCATATTTGGAGAAGGCGGCGGTGCTGCCAATGCCAGCGTGCATCCCGTGCTCAGACGTTAGGGATGGTGTGTCTCTCGCCCTGTCCTCGCGTTTGAGGCTGTTGCCACCTGAACAGGTCTCCCTGTTGCCGTTGCCATTGCTATAGTAACATTTGCCCTCCTCCGGTCTGGTAATTTCACACGATCGATTGAAAGAAGGGTTAATAGACACGGGGCTGCTAAAGTAGGATTGAGAGTATCCATTGCACGGCTCCGAAGGATTCCACGGGAGAGAGCAAACATTGTCCCTTCTCGGGTAGGAGAGAGACGGTAGCCCCGCCAGTTGTCCCCCTGAGGCTCTAAAATTCGGAAAGTAAAATGTGTCTCCAGTGTGGATGTTTACCAAAGGTCCCACAAACCCCGGATTAAGGAGATTATGCTCGCCCATTTCCGCGGGCCCGACCAACAGCTTCTAGTTTATTGCAATCTGACATTTAACATAGTTAAACCTGGAGGGGCGCCTGATTGGTCATCGCCGAACCACGTGTTTGGGCGAACTTCTGCTACACACGGTACCACCCACTTGGTCCATCGCAGACAAAACAAAACATTAACTTCTGTATAACAGAGGTTTATATGCTTTTTAAAAATACTATAAACCTTTTATTCAAAATGTAGAATCTTGTTTTTCTTCGCTTGAGTCATGCAGAGTCCAAAAGGAGCCCAGACCGCGTCTCTTTTTATACTTGTGGAACTGTCCATGGCCTCGTTTAACATCTTTATAAGCTGGCAAAAGTTTTTAAAATGCAATTTCTTGTGAAAACTATTTTTCTTGAATGAGGGGGTGCATATGACATCTTGTTTTCTAGCAAATTATGGTTGAATTCCATGTCATATAAAGCTGTGATGTCCCAATTTTACAAGCTTGTTTTAAGAAAAGACTGATGCTCATTGCCGCACTCTACTCATATTTACAGTAACAGGGTCAGCAGGTTGAAGCCACTGGCTCTGTAAAAGAGGGCGATATTCTACAAGGATACTTTAAGAGGGTATATTTCATATAATATTCTCTAGCACACCTCACATGAACAACTTTAACAGATACCTCCAATAAATGTTCGCAGCCAAACTCTGGTGGGATTGTTATACCTCTCGCAATTCTTTTATATGAATTTTACTGGATATCGCAGGGCACTTAACTGATTCAATCAGCCGAGAGGTCCCTCTGCTTCATAACTGCTTAATTAGTTTATTTGTGGATTCGGTTCTGGGGAAGTTGCGCACATTATACGCCATAACTGATCTGAGAAACGGGTGTCTTAAGAAAATAATAATTATATTCATATCCATAATAATATGCGATTATAGAAAATAAAATAATGACAGAGATGCGCTTTTCTGCAGGAAATTTCGTTAAATGCACAGAATTCAGGCATCTTGCCAACAGCTGGCGCAAGAATTTCTAATGGCCATCAAACTGCTCAACCATTATTCATCACGCGTGAATTCGGTTCTCTCCTCCCGCGTCTCCTCAATAACTGAATTACAAATATAGAGAGACATAATGATTTCAAAGTTCCTATATGTGCAGCATCAATTCCGAAACATTTTGGGAAGTCCCGAATTTCTGTTAATAAACGCTCAAGTCACCGCGAACCCCTCTCACTTATGGTCTGTACACAAAGGCCAACGTGTGGATCCAAAAGTTGTTCTAACTCATCTGTGCGCAGTTGCATCACCACCACCATCATCATCATCATCAAAATCAAGGCAAAATCGTTTGACTCATCCAGGAACAGCCGCGAAACTGAAATAATATTCGTCCAATAACTTCCTAAGCACGCACGCACGTCGCCGTCAATCCACTCAAGTTCAAGACGCGCACTCACTGTGGGCTGAACTTGATTTTGAACTTAAATAGTCAAATTTAACAAATTGCAAGTTTAAATATATATGCGTGAAAATGCAAATAGGGCCAACATAATCTAATAAACACACAACAGCTTTCTGGCCTGTGAGGGGAGCGTTACTTTTCACGAAAGTAACGTGTTATCTCGCTGATTAAAAAAAATAAAAAAGGGAAGAAAAACTGCCAAAATCTTTACAATCGTGGAAAAATAATAATTGCCAAGAATCTCCCACATAATACACATACGTGACGTAATGACTGAATAACTGGCATTGTGAAGCCGGGGATTAACAGATAGACGTGTGGAGTTACCACACACACATGCGCACACATGCTGAATGCAGGGAGTTTCTGCCACACATTTGCCAATGCGGTGTTATGTGAGAACATTAGCATTCATTTAAACAGTGCTTTGGGAACGATCTGCAAGTCCACCGATATTTGATCGCTGTATACGTCAACTCGAGACCGTGAATCTTATCTAACCCTCGCGCTCAGGGCCTCGCTCCAGCCTTAAATAGAAAGAAAAATATCAAATGTTTAAACCGGAGAAGCCCCTCTGGATCCGGTTCCGTTTCATTCTGTCCCCTGGACTTATTGGCTGCTCCATCAACTGCACATTCTTGCATCTAGTTAGTGAGTCACCAACATCAGTCCAATATAGTTAAGTATTGCGCCCCCGGTCTTCCGAGGAGCGCTGATGCGTCTTGCTACAACCTCACAGCCTCTGGGGTTGTTGCAACAGCTCAAAAACCAACAGTCTCGTGTGATGTTTGCAGCAAACCGGCCCAGTGTGACTGACTTGGAGGCTAAAGCCTTTTCTTCTTCTTCTTTTTCTTTTTTTTACCTCAGAGACAGAGGCCATGTGTTGCGTCCTCTTGCCTCGTCTCTCCACGCCTCCGGTCCACCGATCCAACATATTCGAATTCAAACAGCTGCTCGCCAGCGCATCTCTAACGCAGCGATGATGTCATACCTGACTCTAGATGCTCTCATTTAGTTTCAAAGATTCTATCCAAAAAAAAAAAAAAAAAAGGAAAAAAAAAACTTGGTAAACCAATACAGACTGTCAAGGTCACTGTCTAGTCCACTGTCTGCTCCATATTGAAATGACCCTCCTGGAATCCACGGGGTAGCCCACAATAGCCCACACAAAGGCCCTTTCTTCCCTTTTTCTCTCTTTGATTCCGAGCGGGCAGGTTGTCACAGTTGAAGCCTCGTGCGAGCCTTTCAAAACTTCCTTCACGGGGAACAAGCCACCAAAGGGAGTTTAAAGAGCCCGCCAAAGTGCCATTTAGTTTAAAGGTCTGGCTGACTTTCATTTAATTTTTTTTTTTATTATTATTTTCTTTTTTTTTATTTTACAACAGATAATATTTAATCACCCTCTCTGACAGTGCTTACAAATAAATGTGTGCAATTTTGTTTGATAATAATGGCAAAAATCCAGCTGTAAATATTGCTTTCGCTTCAAAACTCGCCACAAAAATTCTAACGCCTTTTCAGCTGCTCAAGCCGGATGAGAAATATGCAAAACAAACATCGCAAAAACCACAAACACACACACACACACCCGGCTCATACAAACATTTGAACTTGACCGTCATTTTGCAATTAATAATAATAGTAATAAGAAATATTAACAATAGTAATAATAATGTGTTCCAATAAATAAATATTCAACAGTGTGTGTGTGTGTGTGTGTGTGTGTGTGTGTGTGTGTGTGTGTGTGTGTGTGTGTGTGTGTCTTATGTGCACTGCTCATGCGTGACAAGACTGTATCCACAAACACTCATGCTCGGACTTTTCAAACCAACCTCCACGAGTCCGGATTATTCATCCGTCACTTCACGCTGTCGTGTGTTAATCTGGGGTATGAGTGTGCGATGAGCGTGTTAGCATTAGTCCTCAAACAAATGAAACAAAGACGCTAATGTCCAAATCCCGGTTAAACCCGCCGTCCTAAACTCCTCCGAGGCACGGCCAGATTTCCGGATATTGTTTTACATACGCGAATACAAAGTAAATCAAAGCGTAGAATTATGCCTCCACTGAATTGATGTACAATTTAACACACAAAAAAAGACACATCAACAACCTTACAGTGACACAATACTGAATTGGGACTGGGTTCTGCTGAGCCATCAGCTGTCAGCGGGCCTCCTACCGCAGCCTACATGTCCGCATCACAATCTGGAGCAACGACATTTCACAACAACAAAAAAAACAAACTAAAATCACACGGAGGGAGAGAGAAAAAAAAAAAAACAAGACACCAAAACACGGGCCGACGCGATGACAGTGCAATAAACAACTTTGCGCTGCGAAAGACCCCTAAACGGGAGACGGTTGCAGCACTTCCTGATATTTTCCTCCGGTCACCACCAGAGGTTATCAGCCCCCTGTCTCATCTCGTCTGAGGAGCTGACAGCGGCCTGCAGCCCCGACGCTCCCACGCGCGCTCTCATTCGGCGCAAAGCCTCGAGCGCCTTCGGACTTTCCCCAAAAATAAATTGCGCGTCCGAGCTTTCGTCCTTTCGCCTCTCGGACTCCCGTCACCTGCAAACATCCCATTACCCGTTGTGGCCCGAGTCGTCGAGCTCGCGCTCATAGGGGGCGCGCGGCTGATGACGCGGATCAACATTAACCAGTAAAAATAAAATGTATATTTTTAGGTGAATGTGTATCGCACTATTCGGCTAAAAGTGTATCTTGCACTATTTTCCTCTGCATTTAAAGCTAGTTTGAATTTGAGGATTTTATAATCGAGTGTGTAATATTTTAATTGTTGTTTTTCTTTTATTTATTACATTTAAATATTCCTACAATTAAAAAAACATTTTGAATAGGCTTTTTTTTTTTTAAAGAATTAGTAAATATAGCTCCGGTTTCTTTTAATAAATTATGCTAGATAGTGGGAGATCCTTATGATGCGAAACATATGTGCTGCTGCTAAATCTTGAGCAAATGAATCAATTCTGCTCTAAAATATCAGAGATAATATGTGCACATAAATGCTTAAAAGAGGCCTATTTTCACTTCTCACGCTGCCCGCGCTTTTGTCCGGAGAAAATGCAACAAATAGCAAATAGTTCAAGAGCAAATCACTGCACTTTCCACCATAATTCTGCAAGTTTTTGCCTTTTGCAATGCGCCGCGTCCGTTGTGAGCCAAAAAGTCATAAAGCACGAGGGCCCGCTGCCATAGTAAGAAGAAAACGGCCATACCTTTAATCGTTATATGGTGGGCGACGTCGTATTATCATTTCCTCTCGCTGTAGACAGTATGGCTGCTTGCTGCGGATTACTGGTGTTGGTGTGAGACGTCAAAAGTCCTACCTGTCCTCCGTGGTCAATAACACGCACGCACACGCACACACACACACACACCTCATGATGGGTGCATGACACCATTGGTGGTTCGGCGTACAGGCCACGACAACCACAGGACTTCTGCAAAACACAAAAGAACAAAGCGCCAGCCGTTAATGCGAGGAAGGGCCTGAGAGATGTCCAGAGACGCAGGTCAGAGGATATCGCTACACTTCCCCTTTTTATGTATTTATGGCATGTCATTAAGCCCGGCTGTCTAGACAGGGAAATAACACCTTGTTTGCCTACAAACAAACCGCCGGCATCGGTGTCCAGCCCCCTGTTTATTATTCACAATCTGCTGGGATGTCAAGGTCAAAGTGACTGCATAGTCATGGTCAAGGGTAAATCAGGAGACCCAGAATTTTCCACAAGAACGGGGAGTCCAGCGAGCAGACCAACAAAAACTTGAGGTTTGACGGCTTTTATTCGAATCAGCGAGCTGGAGAGAAGCGATGAAGCTGGGGAAAGTTCATTCAGGCAGCGACCGGCCTGAAGAGGAAAAAAAAGGCTTACTAAAACTTTACACCAATATCACATTTCAACTTTGCAGCCATTTTTTGTGTGTTTGCTTCCTAAATGTAGTTTGAGCTTTAAGACAAGTTCTCTCTAACTTACACTGCAGTCCCATCTCAACGTTAATTGACCAAACTTTTTTTTTTCCCCTTCTGTCCTCAACTCAAGTATTCTAACTCGCTTTTCCACTCTTCATAACTATCTGGCCTCGTGTGTCCAAACGCAGCTCCCGCGTGCGTCACGCCAAAACTATCAGAATGCGTAGCGCACTTATTATTTGCGTGCTCAGCGCGTGCGCGTTGGTGCGTGTTACTGCTATAATTGCGTGAGAGTTCAAATCAAATGAATCCTTAAGTTCACTACAAAACTCACCTGCGCTCATCTCACACTGAAAGGCGCATAACAGCAAATCCAAATGCGCGCAGAGCGGCCAAAAACGCTACGTAGTTTCCACAAGCAACAGTTTGCCATTTTTAAACGACTCGTTTATTCATAAAAAAAAAAAATCTTAGAACAGACACTCAATAAAAATATGGGCCATTAAAAAATACACAAGGTTGTGTTGGGCAGAGACGCTCAGGTTGCGCTGGCAGGGTGTGGTTGCAGTGTTCCTGGTGCAAGACTAACAGCTGATAATTATACCTGTGGAATAAAAAGACCTAACAAAAAAAAAGAGAAAGAAAAAAAAAGTGGAATGTGTAACGTGGAGTTACAGTACAAGTGTGTGTGAGAACTGAAACGCAAAGCGTCCCAAACGCGTTTCGGCCTGCTGGCGACGAGTATGACAACGAAACATCCGAGTAACACCAACTGAGTTACAGTTACATTATTTTCTTCAACCGGTTAAAAATTAAAGGGGAGATCCATCACAACATTTCATACTTCTATGCGGAACACACGCTGGACCAAATGAAAATCTACTGTGCGCTTCGTTTGCGAGCTGAAGAAAAAAAATAATAATGTGCATCCGTGCCATGTGGGCATGCGCACCCGTCGCACCATCTCGTGCGCCACTAATACTCCTCCATGATGCCCAATAAACACTGATAAAACATTGCAACGCGAAATCATTCGCTGCTGATGAAACGGACGAACGTGAGGAGGAGATTCGACAGTGAGCTGCTGAGAGCCGCTGCTCAGTGACAGTAAAACCTGAGAGGCAGCGCGCAGGATTGAGCTGGATTTTTTTTTTTTTTGGATCAATTTTCATAATCATCATTTATTTATGAAATACGTTACCAGTACGCAATTCAACACCACAATACAGTTCACACACTGCACGAGAAGTAGAAATGACACACGGCGCGTGAGCAGTTCCAACGCCGCACAACCAATGAAGGACAACATAGAAGCGCTGTGCGTGTATGTGTGATACTCACTGACTTTAATGGTTTACAATCATTCCAGTTGCATGACAGATTCCTTCGTGGATGAAGGAAAAACATACAGGTCTTGGGATACTCCAGTTTACAGTTCCGCCATACTAGATAATATGAATTAAATAATAAAAGGCATTGCACTATACAGATTAACAACATCGCAGTCTTTTTTTTTTTTTAAACCCAGGCTTAAACATATCCCACACAGAGGAATACAGTTCTTGAAATTCAGAAGGAATAATAAAAGAATATTTCTCCCAGCAGTCCTCTTTGGGAGTTGTTTGTTGTTCTTGTTGTTGTTGTTGAAGATGTTAAAAGCCTCAAGTTCAACATGTCGTTATGCCACAACTTGTGTCCATATGGCGATTATCTCTTTAAAAATGACAGCAAACGAAACCGTCTGCGCCGGTCTGATCCGCCCGTTACGCAAGTCTTAGAAATGTCACCGGTCCTTTCGCGATTTGGCTTGGAAAAGTAAGGAGGAAAAAAGGAAACACGCAATACTTGACTTTGAAATACAGATTTAAATATTATATATTTATATATGTACATTCATATAAAACAAATATGAAGTGAAGTTTCAATATTTTCACAGTTTTTTAGAGCGTTGCCTCTAAACTGAAAACAAGGGGGGCTTGGTGGCGTGGTCGATGGAGAAGTTGATGGAACTTAAATTAAAAAAAAAACTCAGCCAAAAATGTTCTTCAGTAACGATTTGCGATGCAAGAGGTAAATACATGGCGTGATGTATTTTGGAAGGTATGAGTTGCAGTTTGAAGGAGGTCGCTGATCTTATCAAGTGGTGTGCATGTGACTATTCTTGGATTTACTGACGAATTTCTTCTCCTTGACTCGTCGGTTTTGGAACCAGATGGTGACTTGACGCTCCGAGAGGTTGGTGGCGGCCGAGATGCGCCTTCTCTTGTCTTTGGTGATGAACTTGCTGGCTGCGTACTCTTTCTCCAGCTCCTTCAGCTGGATCTTGGTGTAAGGAACGCGTTTTTTACGCCCACGACGGTAACTGCTGACCTCGGGCTGCAGTGGCACAACATCTGTGAGGGTAGAGCACAGAATGGAGGGGAAATATTAGACCTTGCGCGCAAGTTTTGGCATCACAAAACCAGCAGCTGATCGATGGCCAAGAACATTCTTTTCCTAAGTCGACTGGGTCGCGATTAGGCTGAAATATTGGCTTCACCGGACAGAGGAGAAGACAGTACTAATTCACAAGGTCTAACCCCCGCTGTGTGTGTGTGTGTGTGTGTGTGTGTGTGTGTGTGTGTGTGTCCAAATTTTTTTTTTTTATTGCAGCCAGGATCCCAGATCCTGATATAGAGAAGGTATTTATAAATATACTAATGTAACACTTACTGAAATGCCTTCCTTTGTTTATGGACCATCAAGCTGTAGTCACCATCTTTCCTTTAGGCTGCGTGACTGTACTAAACCTGCTGGCTGACTATCTACTTATCAGCTACACCACCCAAGTGGTACCACAGAGGAATCTCAGTATGGGAGCCGTTCACCTGTCAATAATTGGATATATAATAGATATCAGAATCTGCCAACCTTGACAGATAATTGAGAAACCTGAGTATGAAGTTGCATTTGCTCCCCGGAATTTAAGCAGGGCATTACAATTAATGAACACGTCTGTGAATTTATTTATTAAAAAAAAAAAACCTGTTCTATTTCGACTATATTCTCTCTATGTTGGCTTTTTACAGAAGCTCCAGCAGCTTTTAGGAGCGGGCGTCTTTCGCAGGTAAGGAAAGTTTGGGAGCTGAGTGCGAGGCAGCCAATGAGAAACAGGGGCACAGATGCGAGACATGATGCATCTGGAAGCCTACAATTGTCACTCAGTGTTTGCACATATTCCCCCACGATTAATGCGCATATAAGATTCGAATATGCAATCAGTGGGCATCCTTGCTGCTGCGCCATATGCTAAACTGAACGGGAAATCACTGAATGGCGTGTGTTGTGTTATTACAATATTTAAAACAAAATCAGTGTGTGCCTCAGCTTGTGCGTGTGTGTTTTAATGTGTGTGAACGAGACAGAAAGACATGGGACAGCGCGCTTGTGTTTTTTTTTTTTTTTGTTTTTTTTTTTGTGCGTGTGATTGACAGCGTGCCCGTGCTTGCGTGGCTCTTTTTCAATAAAGAGAGTCTAAATGTCGCGTGGGGAAGCTCGGTCAAGGTCTGAGAATATCTCTGTCCGATATTAAAATACCTACAGATTTGACAAAGATAATAAAGCCAGTGTGGTAAAAGAAGCAGTCTAGTAAACACTCTGTTAACAGCAGTGCCCGGGCCCTGGACTTCATTATGAGATATCATGCATTTTGTATAATCGTAAGTGGAGCCAAAAGCGGGTCTGATTTATAATAATGAGACCTCGTCGGTGGTTGGGAACAATTTGCATAACGCGATGCTGATATCAGCGGGCAACGCAAAGGTGGCGAAAATAAATCATGATGTATGCAAAAGAGTGAGGGACGCGTCGCAGGGCGCATCAGATTTATTGGCACAGTCCAAACACAGTAGGCTGGCGTCGCCACTGTACTGTCACATCAGGGGCAAAGGTGTGCACTTGTGTTTCTTTATATCCCGCCTGACTGAGCGTGAACTTAAATTCGTCACATGACTTCGTGAGACGAAGGGTGGGGGAAAATGATCGAAATTCTCAACTGGCCAGGCGCAGAATGTTCTTAAACGTCTGATCTTTACGCACACTTGAAATGCACGAGGGTTTGTTTCACGGCAAACGGAAGGATAATAATACTGCATGCAATAACTGACAGGGGGGTTGACAGTTGTGTGTTTATGCAGCCCAGGTATTGTTTCCCTGGGCGTCTTTTTTTTAATCCCTCTCTTTTCGGTGTGTGTTTATTGTTGGCACTTTAAGACAATGAAATGCAAAAACTTAAGCAAAAGGAAAAAAAATATATATATATGACTACATTTAAATAGCTTTCTTAACACGAGCACTAGCATTAAAAGCTTACAACCAGCTGCTTGTAAGCAGCTGGAATGACACATGAGTTACAGCATGCAGGAAACACTGAAGATATCAAAAACAGAATTTTTTTCCCTTACCTGGGAAAGGTGATTTCCAAAGATGAGTCGACTGCGTCTGTTCTTTGGAGCAGTACACCTGCCCATCCCAGCCATTGGAGAGAGCCCAGTGCTGGTAGCCCTCCATGGGGATCAGGGCGTCGTGCCGCGGTTCGGGGTGGGCACTGATACTGGGCACCACCGACACGTCGAGATATCCCGGAACTGCCTGATATGAGCTGGCGAAACTCGGGTAGAAGGCAAACTCTTTGGCCCTGGTAGACAGTTCTTCCGTGGGCAGCGCTGTGCTTGGCTCGGCGTATTTCTCTGCGGGGTGGTACGAGCAAGGCTTCTGCTGCAAGTTCACGTTGTGCGAATGTGATAATCTACAGCCGTAATATGGGTTTCCGAACGGGTAGCCGTAGCTCAAAGACGCGCTGGACGACGTCTGAGGAGCGGGACACTGTCGACCGGCGTCCGGAGAGGATATATCCGAGTAGACGGAGCCTTGGTGGGTCGCTATGGTGCCAGAATGTCGTCCCAGCGCGGGGTGCGACATCAGATCCCTGCAGTGGGTAGCAGGGCAATTACCGCTCAGTCCCTCCATTGTTTGGCTTTTATTCTGGTTGTTTTCATTCGGGCTTTTTTCATAAACGTACATCAAGGTGTCCGCCCAGCGTGGATGCAGGACCAGCGAAGTCGTCATATCAGGAGCTGCCGATGCTTTTTAAAAGTCGACTACTCCAAGACGGACACCTCATTTCCAACTACATTTTACACTCGGCGCATGCGCACACGAGGCCCTCGTGTGTCCACTTCATTAAGAACCTGGCACGTGATACGCTAACAAGTCCTACGAGATTGAGCGTTTGAGTCGGGGCAGAGCAGCCCTTTAAAGACCCACCGCCTCACATGTCACCGTTTTTTCCCGCAGAACATCGAGTCATGTCATTGGTTTAAATCATCCACACTGACTCCCTTAAAGGGGAGTTTGGAGACTTTTAAGACTGTGAATTTTGGCCGACTAAGAAGACTGTCAGATACTCCAAACTGCTTATAATATGCACACCAAAGTCAACACACGCTGAATATCTCAATCTAAACCTTTCAATGTCCTGTGTGTTCGTAAATTTTGTTTGTGCATTAAAAAACCCCAACGGCTTAGTGTTAGGCGATATTCCTCTAGCTTTGATATTAAAAATGAACAAAATAAACAAAACGACAAACTGGAATCCCCACTTTCAGAAACGCCACAGCATTCGTGAGTACCGTTATATCCGGCCATCAAGGGCTCCCTTCTTCTGGTTTCTGATGGACGCATCTAATTCTTTCACTGCCACTGGGCCGCATGTTGAGATGAGCGTGTGAACAAACCGAGACGTGGTGCTACTTTTATGGCATGCCAAAAATGATTGTTTACTTAATAGACTAATCATTTTGGTGAGGTGAAATAAAAATGGGACCCACTGTATCACTCCGTGCGTGAGTATGTGGCGTGTGTGTGTGAGTGAGTGAGCGAGTGAGTGAGTGTTGCCCCACTAGGGCTTTCAGTATTAGCAAACTTGCATGCTTTTTGAATGAGTGTCACACACACACACACACACACACCTCTGCCACATCTTTAACGGCGATGAACAATGTATGTGACACGGGAGTTCCATCTACGGAGGCCACGGCGGTT
>CAAKHG010011274.1:1160-13055 GCA_901007715.1 Dactylopterus volitans | reverse complement strand
GTTCTGCAGGCTGATAGAAGGTGACTACTGGTGCACGTCTGCTGCAGCCTTTGTGGAGAATGATTAATGGCTATCTACAATCTTGTTGATTTCATGCATCTCACTTTTTTTCTCATTTCTCATTGCTACATAAAAATCATTAATCTTCTTTTTCTGAAAAGAACAGAAGCCACTCTACCTATTCATAACAAGATCTTCAATGATATTTCAGTCTTAACAGCAATAAAAAAGAATGTCTCCACTCTTTTATGGTGCACATAATATGTGTGGAGAAAGAAGGGTTCAGACACATTTTCTTTGTCAAAAACTTTCATTATTTCTCTGCACAGAGCAGACACTGCAGTGTTCAGAATGATGGATTATGACCATTTTGTCTCTGTGGGATTTCAGTCACTGACAACATCCTGGCTGATGTTATTGAAGTGTTTGAATGCTCCAGCACCGGCTGAATCCTACAGCTCTTTTTGCATTTGAGCACTGACCTCATATTCATAAAAAAGTATGTTTTAAACTATAACTTTACATTTTCCTTTGGCTATGCTTGGTTAGGTTGGCCCAGACAGCCATTAATATACAGACATCAGTGGCTACCACTGGATGAAAACTTGACTTCATGTCTCTGCTCTTTCTTACACAGTGCCACACAGCTAATATTGAAAACAACTCTTCATCACTCCAAAATCAAAATAGGTTGTCTGCAATGCAAACAAAGCAGGATGAAACAGCTGCCTAAGCATAGTAGAAGGGCAGCGCCAACAGTATCTGATGACATGACCACATCACTGGCCTGGTAACATATTCTACTTTACAGAATACCACAACCCTTTTTTTTTCTGGTTGCGTTAGCCTGACACGCCAGATGGTTTGTTACATCTCGGAAGTCAGCCCCAGAAGCAGTTTGGAAAAATGCAGGAAATTTCCAGAAATATTTGGGAGGTGATTAGATGAAGGATTTGTCTATCATGCCAGGACAAGAATGAAAACATCGAGAAAAGCCTTAAATGCCTTTATTTGCTCTTGTATCAATGAAGAAATACTGTCCAATTCTAATATAACTGATACTATTGCAGTATCTTCGCTAACCCGTATGATTGCTTTAAAATGAACAGTCTCAACCATGATCATAGCTGATGACTTTTGATTTAACATCTGTCAGATGGGCATTGGTCAAAAACATAGCTTGGAGAGTTGCTTGATGTATTCTAGACTTATAGTGTGAGTATTGCAAACATGCAGCTGCCTTGAAAAGCAATGGCCATGTAGCATCAATCTCAAAAATGTTTGTGCCTTCCTACATCTCACCCTAATCCAATTTTATTTTTTCTAGCAGTAAAAATTTTCTGCAGTGTCCACCAATTATGTGCAGTGTTCACTACACTTCTGCCACCTGAACTGGCTAACTTCCAGCTTTGCCTTTTGCCAGACTTGAATTGGAAAAACATTGATTCGAATATGGTGCTCTTCCAGGATTTCCAAATGTTAATGTACTGAATGAGTCATTTTGCTAAAACACTGTATCTACCATTTTATAACTGTTCCTTGTCCCATGATTGAGGGGAGGAAAAATGCTTTCATTAACCCTACAGAAAGGAAATTGCAAATACAGAGTTTGGCCACCGTCAAAGTGAGACTGACTCAGCCCCAGTCGGCTACCTCTGGGCAGTGGGTGGGGCTCCGGGTTTGAAATACAAGTACATAACAAAATTATGCAAAAAAAAAATCTAGCTAGTACGAGGACTCAGAAGGCTGAGTAATATATGTGTTATATGTGTTAGAGACTGCGAGTTAGGGGATAAGGACTTATCGCTCCCAGGTCAGTGTCAGTCTCTTCAGGATTGACTCATGACTCACACATCACTGGCGTCTACAATTAGCTACAATTGCAAGACTGCAGACTTTACCTTTATTCACTCCTGCTCCGAAAACCCTCTCAAACTGCACCTCATTAAATGAATCTAAAAGTAATGACTAATCCACACAGACAGAATATGAGGCCTCATGGGTAACACTACGGGGCAACAGATCAGAACTCTCCCACCGTAAGTAACAGATTCGCTGTGTTTGCTTTCATGGTCTTGTCTCACCAGCCAATTGATGAGAGCAAATTCCATGGCAAATACTCCCCTTCACAGTGACCATTCATTGATTTTGATGAAAAATACCTGTTGACCTCATCTCACTTTTGAGAAAATAGAATACAGCTAGAGGCACACTTATGAAGAGGCACCTGGAACCAAAATGGACAAAAACTCCCAGATGACATGCAGACCCAGGGAGAAGTTTAACAAGCAGGTGTGTGATTCTTTCTTAGAGGGAAATCGAGTTTTATGTTTAATTCTACAATTTGTGTAGGTGGTGAGATATTGATGTACCGATTTGCTGCATCCGGTTTAGCTGAATGGTGGGCTCTTGAAGAACGTCACTGAATGAGTGCATTCCTCTACGGTACCATTTCTCCGCCGTCTTAGGTCCAACCCCAAACACACTTGTGAACAGCTGGCAGGAAACGAGGTAAGGACATAATCACGACGATGCTCTGAAATGACAGCTCCTCTCAAAAGGGGTTAGCATTCATCGTTCTGAAAGGCTCTATGTTCTTGAGAGACTGCAAATGCACATCATTTTCACAGCAATTTAAAACAAAATCCAAATGAAAAATGCAAAATGTGGCCAAAGAATTGACAGCTATTGAGTAGTTTTTCATCCACTGACCTTTAGTGTTTGATACCTCTCATTAGAGAGGATTCTCTCCACTTCAAACGAATGGCCATCTTGAAGGATGTCCTGAAAAAATATATGTACATGATGATTTTAATAAAAACACTGTTAAGTCAGCATCAGTTTGTTTCCCTGTGGTCCAGTTAACAAATTGTCTAGAATTGCTGCTCATTTAAAAACAGTTTCCACTTAAAGCAGGTACTGCTAATGCCCTCATTCCATTTCTTTTCAAGAAATAATGACTTTGCTGTTGTGAAACCTGGAATTAATAGCGCTTTTATGGCATAATGTTTTCCCCAGCTTGTATTGTTTTCTCTGAAACTTCGCTCTGTGTTTAATTGTCTGTCTCAGCAGAGCACGGCTAATTTGCTGGACACATTTTAAACTGTCTTCATAACGTGAAGGCATAAAATCAGGCAGCAGTTATGAGGTTAATATCAGCCGTCCTCTTTGGAGGAAGTATTGAAAATAAGCCTGTGTCAATGCCTCTGTGAGCACTATAAGGCTGTGCATTAACATCCAGTATCAATTAATCAGTGGACCCATAAGATGCAGACATTGGGTACAGTGCAGTTTTTGCAGCCTTCACTGCTCAGTGATGCATTCACCCGTACACCCCTGCTTGTCAACCCTAGAGCATCAGCCAACCTGAAATGCAAGGATAATGCTCCCACACACTCTCCACTCCAGGAAGGACAGACTTTTTCACATGCATGTATCTGACACGCGTGCGCGCGCACACACACACACACACACACACACACACACAGACACGCGCACGCGCACGAAACACATACCTACGATTCATCCCCAACTCTGCCTCAGTTTTTCATGTCAGTAAGTTTATGTCTTTTCCTCACGTTGGCAGTCAACAGCGAGCATTTCAGTTTCGTCTGACAGAGTGTCACTCCAATGTTCACCAGGACATCAAGCATTTTGTTTTTACTTTGTTCGGTTTCACTTTGTTTTTCGGGTCATGTCATTTTCTTGTTTTGATCCGCCATCTATTCAACAAGACAAGCTCGCGGTGAAAATCTCACTGCTGGTGTACATCTGAATTGTGTAAAAACAACAAGAGGGAGAGATAATTCATAAGCAGTCTAATTTGGGCTCCCTAGGACATTTTTTTTTTCTTTAATGAACCTCCCTCAGCGCTGATATATTTGACAGATTTGAAACTTGCTCCTAGGTTCATAGTGTGTGTATATTAGGTTCAATGTGTCAGGGACTTGGAATGCAGATCTCACCATGTTCTCTGACGTGGATTCTGCGTTCCTCTTAAACAAACATTTCTAAACACTTTCCTTGACAGCCTGTCATGATTTCTGCCTGAAGCACCATTGTAGAGCTAGGGATGGTCACCAAGTGACCCAATAAGACTTTATTTTAAGACGAGTTACATTTGTGTAATACTTACTGCCTGTGTGTTTTGTTTGCCTGTCAAAAGTGTGAAATTTGAGAACTATTTTGATATATTTTCAGAGATTGAATTCTAAATTGCTTTTTCTTGCCTTTAATAATTTACTGAAAATGTATTCTACAAGATAAAGGTCTTTGGTGTCACCTCCAGAAAGCACAATTGTGCAGACTACTGTTAGAAAAACCCCAATTCAACCTAATTCTCTCTGCTCGTACTCTTAGCGCAACATCTGAAGGAATAAGAATGCTTAATGCGTAAAGCTGCAGCTAATCCATGACCTAAAACTTGCCATAAAGCTCCATAAAGCTAAGGGGAGTAGTTCGCATCATTACATACATTGTTACTATAAAAATAACATGATAAAAAATAAGATATAGTTAAATATATATCAGCATGCTAAAATGATGTTCACCATAATGAAAGTACAGTTCTGATCTAACACCATTAGGTTTGCTTCTTTTTAATGGTCTTTTAATTCTCTTTTAAATAAATTGTAATGCTCTCTTATGTAATATTTTCAAGGTATTCTTCTTGATGTCTTTTTTTTTAATGTATTTTCATCCTCTTCTATTCCATGCTCCCCATAAAGCACCTTTGAAATGCCTTGTTTCCGAAATGGGCAATTGACTTGTATTGCTGTAGCAGGTTACTAGTGTTTAATATGACCATCCATCCAGTAGTTACAATAATTCAGTATTCAGTAATTTTAAGTGGCAGGCCAACTGAATGAAAAACAAATCAATGTAACGGTGGTGGCTGTACGTCATCATTGTTCTGTATTGTATGGCAATATCATCTGCTTTGATTGTCCGACATGCCATAGTTAGGTCACTTTTTTACGTGAGTGAGTCAGGTACATCTCAGTGGTACACTTTCCATTACTCACCATCAAAGATTAATACAGATTTAACACTTTGGTTGGCATGTTTTAGTTTACATTCAGACACAGGTTCATTGTCGTTTCATCAATACATAGTATGGCACATACTGCATCACAGGCCAAATAATGTCCTCTTTCTACCATATGGTACAACATAGACTGTGCGGAAGAAGGCTCAGCAGAGGCTACACTTCCTGCGACAACTCAGGAAGTTCAACCTGCCTAAGGAGCTGCTGATAACCTTCTGCGCTGCCATCATCCAGTCTGTACTCTGCACTTCCATCGCCGTCTGGTTTGGATCAGCCACCATGCGGGACAGGATTAGACTGCAGCGGACAATCAGGGCTGCAGAGAGAATAATCAGCGCCAACCTTCCTCCTATCCAGGACCTGTACCAGTCCGAGGTCAGTAAAAGATCTCTGCAGACCCCTCACATCCCGGACACAAACTTTTCAAACTCCTCCCATCTGGCAGGCGATATAGAGCACTGTTCGCCAAAACCAGCCACCACAAGAACAGTTTCTTCCCCCAGGCAGTCACTCTGCTGAACTCTTCCACTTCCTCATAAACACTTCTAACTCAATCAAGGTAAAACTGTTTACGATCAAGAAAAACTATGACGCCACACCGACAGTGCATTGAATAGATATATGTACATACTTTATACACATATATCACTTAAAATTAAGAGAATTTGCTGAACAGCTCACAACTACATTTTTAGTGTTTCACTCAACTGCATTTCAAGCAGTCACTGGTTTCAGATCACTTCACTACAGTATGAGACTAAAAAGTCACTTGAGAGAAATCACCCACAATAGTATACCTCAACTCAAAACAGAGGAAAGCGTTCTCTGGACTGGTGGACAGCTGAACTCCTGGTGCGTTACCTTTATAACTGACTTGGTGTGGTCTCCCAGGCAGGGCAGGCCCTGAGTAGCCCCCATACACCGCACCGCCCAGGGCAGACTCTTCAGGACAGATGCAGCCCTCCTGAAGGCGAGGCATGGACCTTCCATTTCGCTGAATTCATAGCTCTCAGCCAGCACTTCAAAAGCATCCTTGAGCAAGGGGGAGGCAAAGACAAGCGAAGGTTGAGAAAAAGGGGTGCAAAATAAAAGGATGTAAGACATATTAAATAGTAATAAAAGAAGAAAAGAAAATGTGGAATATGTGATCGATCAACAGTGTATGTATCATAAAGAAGAAGGTTTAAGATCACAAATTATTTGATGCAAGGATAGACTGAGCAAAAAATTAGGGAAGGATGTGAGAACAAGAAGATACATGTCAAGTGTGCATTCACATGCAGTGAACCAGCTAAAATCCTTCCCTCCTCCATCACTCTTCTGTGTGGTTGTCACGGTTACTGTACAGTAGAAACTTTAGTAATCCAATCTAAATGAAACTGCATTTACATCATGAAGTCAATAGTAATGGCAAAATTAATCACACAGACACATCATTACTTTAGTTTTTAGTGTGGCATTTCAAAAAGGAGTATGTTCGTTTTAGGGTTATATTTGTAATGCTGCAAATTTGGTTAAAATATATTATTCATATTCAAGATTCTAGCAATGTGTTGTTATTGCACTGTGAGAAATGTACGTCACTGAGCAAACTCACACTTAACACAAACAAAGTATTGACACACACTCAGCTGGACTGCTTGAAGCTTCATGATGCTGTATTGGACTGGTGAGCTACTGTTGCGGAACTGAGCAGAGTAAATCATGTCACCACAGCAGAGCTCGATCATCAGTATAGCTAGTCCTTGGTTAAACAGGTAAAATTTATGTAGGCTATGGCAGAACTTTCCAAATGAGATGGCTGTCTGTACATTTTCTCTGAGATGGAGCAGTGCTGGTGCAGTGAGGAACAAAAGAACTGCAGGTTGCTTTTCTCCCAGCATCTCTAATAGACAGCATTCTGCTGAAATTAGTAATAGTTTTATTGATGCGGAAAAGTTAATTTGTTGAGTTATCAAGAAAGACATTAAGGACTATTAACGCACTAGTGTACAGAAAAAAGAAACAGTTTCTTGGTATTTTAAAGAGATCTGTTATAAAAATTTAACTGGTTCTCTTTCTTTGAATTATTTCATGAAAATTAGACCTGCAGTTTATGTAATATACCTTCTGATAGACAAACCAATCAGTGAAAACATAACTTCCTGGGCAGAAGTAACAAATGGTCAAAGAAAGAAGTTGTATCGCACACCAAAATTTTCATTGAGAAGTTACTTGATGCAATTATCCACTTTACTCATTCACTGAAACACATAACACAAAATGCTAATGTTTTACTGCAAGAAAATCCTCAGAGTACTGTTCTTGCCAAAAACCCTTGAGCTTGTTGTATTTTGTAAGTGTTTCTGTAAATGGAGGAAATGTGATCATTGCATTGTGTTTGTGGGGGTGTTCGATTTTTAATGTGCTATATACTTGAAATTTGGCATTCGTTTTATTATTTATTGCACGCCTCCTTGGCTATTACAATTACTAATAAAGAAAACAAGATGATTGAGTGAAAAAGATTGTTGTCCCACTTTGTGTTTTATCCACCTCCCGCTGCCAGGTCCAATAAAAGAGGTGTCTCCACTGGCAACTAGAAAAGAACTGCTGTCTCCCGCTGCAACATCAAAACAGCCAACTGGCCTCATGGCAGTTATAAATCAAATGCCCACTTTTTCCTCGTCCCTAAAAAAGCTCACTCTCAGCCAGGCTGTAGCAAGCTTAATTCAGCTCTGTTCAGCTCCAGCCAACTCAGCTAAAGATGGCAGAGAGTCTTTGCTCGCCAAAAAAAGGCGAAAGCTAATATCGCAGTTTGGAAATGCTTAGCTTTCAAAGAATCTGACAAGGAACAAAAACTATTGTGTGAAATTTGTTACAATGTGTGAGATGTCTGCTGTGCAAAGCAAACCATTTTTTTATCCACCTCTGCATTAATCAGAGTGTGTCAATGACCAAATCATAAATGAACAAATAAATGAGAAAGTAAAGAAACTTGACTTCCCACTAACAGTCATTAATACATCAATAATTTTGAAAAGTTTTGATTTAATTGGTTTTCAGCTGAATTAAATCCATGATACATGATGAATGAATTAAATAAATACATGATGCTTCTAAAGTGCAATAGTCAAGTCAGTACTGATGGTTTCTACCTCAAAAGAATAGCCAAAATGTTTGCAAAGTAAAGGCTCAACTTAACAGAGGAGGTATTTTCATGTTTCAGGAGTTCAATTTTTAATCCACATTTTCTTGAAGCTGAAACCATTTGAGTTTCAGCTTCAAGAAAAGTTAAATGCTAATTAGCCATGAAGCAGCAAAAGTCTGCAAAATGAGTGAACCTTAAAGGTCTCATATCCACTCCTCAAAATCTTTTTATCAAAAATATTTTTCATTGGCAAGTCTACAGACCCTCCCAAGATGAGAAAATTCTGGCATCTCTCATTTGCTGTTCTCACCTTTCTGTGTGTGTGTGTGCGTGCGTGCGTGCGTGCGTGCGTGTGTGTGTGAGAATGCATGCGTGCATGCGTGCTGCGTGCGTGCGTGTGTGTTTGTGTGATTCACCTCAGTTTCACCTGTGTTTCTAAACAAGGACCAGTGCTGGGTTTGCTTCAATACTGAACAATGTCTAGTCTTCGGCCCAACCTAAAACCTGGGAGCTATATGTTTTGCTCTACTTTATTTGCTTTATTTGTATTTTGTCAGGTAGCATATTGAACCTGGCATTAGCATCACATGCATTGTGGTTAACGTGAGTTAGTTCTGTAAATTCGTGCTCAAGCAACATTAAGGTTGAGGACGGTCTGTGTAAATGTGAGCCTCATTCAACACCAACTCACAGGCCAGAGGAATAAGGTCTATGCCTGTTTATACCTTATAATTAACATTTACGTTCATACATGCAGTTTTTGCAAGGAATATCTGGATAAGTGCAGAAGTGCAGGACATATGTGAAAGAGGTTAATGCACTTGAAAAATGTTGCATGTATCACCCGAGTCGCTTATGAAATACACTTTGTGTCATTACAGTTACAGTGTAATGCTGAGACTATTGGTGCCTTACGATGTTTCACTGCAGCATTTTATTCCATTTGGGGCCGTTTTTTTGTGTGTTTTTTACTGAAAAGAAATGCTTATAATGTGAATTGTAGGAATTTAAACAGACTGGAGCTGATCAGTAAGATGAAGGACTATGTAAAACTCCAGAAATGGATGCAAAGTACTAAAACATCCACTGCTGGACTGCAGCATCATCAACCACCCAGCCAGAGACCTCCATCCTGAATCTTGTGGAGGACATTCATACCGCTGAGGACTGCTTATATCTCCAGATCTAACGTACAGTGGACCAGACAGGACAAGAATACATGGCTGTCAGGAGGTGTGTTACTCAAATGCAGAGCAAAAGTTTATCATGACTCCTCTATTTATAATCAGTGATCAGTAATAACCTATTAGACTAATATCTATTGATGAGTCTACGAGCTAGAGAAGCTGCTGACAAACAAAAGGACTAAACTGAGCTCCACCATTAGACTTCATCTCTGTACAGGCTCCACAGTCTCATCATTCAATGAACTCAGGTGATTGTTGTATTTACATCTCTTGGGATTCCGTGCAGGTAAACGAAACCGTGATCACCTAGAACTTGTGAGAATGTGAAGTCTAAAGTTTCTGTCAATACTGATATTTTTAATTTCATCTTGATTCCACTTTGCTGCCATTATTAAAAAAGAGAATACTGAGCAACCACAAGCAGAACATCTGATGGTCAACGTCTCTTTAAAGGTCATGAGGTGAGAATGCAGAACAAACCCACATCCTGCAAGTGTCACATTCTTTTATTTCTTATCTACATGTTGGGTTGACTATTTCATTTGCATGGTGTAACAGTTTCAACACAAAATATTATGAAAACAGTCAAAAATAAATATGAACCTTAGAAAATGAATAACTCATAAAGTGAAAAGTGTTAGAAGGTAATTTCAAGCAGATTTTTTTAAACATGGTTTTGTCACACACTAAAATTAAAAATGTAAACTAACTCTTTGTGTGTATACATGTGCATAGGTATGTGGCTGGATGACTCGATGACTTCATCACCATACAGGATGCAATATTGAATATGCCCGTTATAGAAGACCTCACTGACCAGCATGAGTGACCGGACAGGGAGGAGGACATCATCACCTTTGTGATCAGGTTCAACAGACGGGAGGTCGTCTGGCATCGTGGACATGGGTGGTAGGACTCCGCATAACAGTTTTTTCATGATCACAGATGATCAGTGCATTTGTCATGTTGTTGTCACATGGAAGAGATACAGTAAATTCTTTACAGTATCTCTGAAAATGTCTCTTGTGAATTCATTTTTAATATGCACACTATCTGTTGATGAAAAAACTGTGTACTTAAAATCAATCCAAGTGGTTTATTTTTGAGTGGCTTAGACCATTTGTGGTGTGTTGCAATATTTTGCCTGCTTAAGTAATGTAAAGCAGGACTGCATCAAACCTTGCATATTTATTTTCACATAAATAGCATCACCTGAAACTTTACTGACTGCAACTATAGGAGTTAAAAAAAAAAAAAAAAACGGTTAACTGAGTTATTTCTCTTCACTGCACAATAAAGGTAAGTTTCATTTGTCTGAAAAATGGAAAACGTAATCACACAAATTAGTTTGGTTAATGAAAATGTTACCTGTGGTATTTCCATGCAAAATATATTCACATTTCCTGTAGGCTGCGTTCCACAATTTCCACAGGAGTACATGTAGTGCAGGTAGTAGTGCAGGTTCTGTGCAGGTCAGCCTTATATGAGGTTCAATGGCAGCAGCTTAGACTCTTTCACATAACCGAAACAGGTGACCGAGCAGAGGGCATGACAGCCAGATATTCGTCTTAGTAAACACAACCTTTGTAAGCTATCCAGCAAGACATCCTTCAGCCCCTCAGTGATGAAAAACACTTGCCACACTTGTACAGTAAGTGCAGTTATGTTTGATTGCTACAAATGATCATCGCGCTTTTCTGAGATTCCTTGGATAATAAAAGTTTTCCTTCGCGACACTTTAAAGACACACACTGGGTACACAAAATAACCAGGGTTTCAGAAATAGGTTGTAATCTCTCATGACCTTCTGAGCTGCATTTCATATCATGCTAACTCTAGTCTGCTGCTATGTTGCTCTTGCCCTTTATGTAATGTCAGGTTAAGAAGTAAATGTGATACTAAAAATTCATGTCACTGAAATAGCATACAGCATCCCATTTCTAAATTCCAAAATCAGGACCTGGACTTGATTCACCAAAATGTGACAAGAGCTGGTGGCAGATTTGGGTATATTTATTCTGTGGTTCCTCTGCTCTCGCCAAGCCGTCAGCTGAGGTCAGTGCACCACCCGCAGTCTTGTGAGGACACGCAGCTTCAGGTCAGTAAGCACCAGACTTTAGTCCTACTTACCCAGGAGATGCACTGACCCGCTTACTGCAGCACATGAAAAGGCAGTGATCCTTTATACACCCCCCTCCTCCCTTCCCACACACATACACACACAACATACAAACAGATGGGTTCTCCTCTCAGCATGCCACGAACAAGAGAAGCATGCTCATAATTGGAGAGGTTAGTAGAGGGCACGGTTTATGTGAAGTGTCTTGATGTGTTCATGTGGAGGTAGGAACTGCACTCCCTAGCAATAAAAGCAATTCAGTAATTTGGTGTTCTCTATAATTTGCCAAAAATAATAATGTGAGCTGAACACAGGCATCCCTTCCTCTCCACTGTACAGGCAGTTAATATTAAACTTGAAACATCACAAGTGTACATAGACAAATAGGGATTCACCTACAGGAATGGTATAG
>CAAKHG010011256.1:1798-12312 GCA_901007715.1 Dactylopterus volitans | reverse complement strand
TTGATATAGTATATCTTTATTGACTTTTTTAGATCTTCAGAAGTTTTGTTATAATAATTTGATGTCATTGGCATGCATTTTATTTAAGCATACACAGAGAATGTCATTTTAGTAGGTGGTCCTTCACTGTAGCCCAGGACACATTTATGTACACACTGCTGAAAGAATGTTACCATACGCAGCCCAGATAACCTTCAGATGTGGTCTCAGTGATCACCAAAGGCATGTTAATCCAGGAAGGCCAAGGATAATCATCTGCTCTGACTGGAATTGTAATCTTCAAAAACAAGAAAAAAAATATCTTACAGGGGAAACTAACGCTGAAAGAAAAGTTGCTGATAACCTGAATAAATTACATTGACGATATCTGAAAGGTGGGTGAGAAATTATAGAAAATCAAACACTACTCATTCCAGCCATATTCTCTCGTTTGGTGTTTTGAAGATGATTGTTGAGCTTCATTATCATTACCATTTATTTTGAGATCCTGTGTCTGTGAAGATCATAATATTTTATTCAAATAATTTTCATGCTCATTGCTTCCATTCATAGAACCTCAAATTTCCCAACTTAGTTATTCATGCTTTTCCTTCAGTATGTCACCTGGCTATACCATGTTCTGGCTTTTTACTGTAACAATGCAGTCAAGCCATTATTCTGGTGAGAACTTCACTTAGGTGACATTCTAAGCACACTCAAATCACACCGTTAGTTTTCTCTCCCGGCCATTTGGGCATTTTTGTATTTAAGTCATTGGGCATGCTTGATAAGAAATTCTTACCTGCAGAGCAAATTTGATGTGTGTGCACATGTGTGCGTGTTTGTGTGTGTGTGTGTGTGTGCGTGTGCGTGTGCCTGTGCATGTTTTGGTTTTCAGGCCAAAGTTATACAGAGGAATGTACAGGATGGAGCTGCAAGCAACACAGCAGAGGTAGAGAAAATAAAATACTTGTTCGCATTAAAATAGAATTAAAAAAAAAATCAATTTTTAACCTTTTCCCACTAAGTGTTTCTTAGCCGAGAGTGGCTTTTGCACAAAGCTGCCTCAACTTGTTTCCCCTTGACACTCCTTGTTTTTGTTTTCCACTGAGCAGTAAATAGTATCCGTTCCCTGCCACTTGTTTTTTGTTTATAATTTTAGTTTCACCTCTGTCACGGCCCCAAGCAAGCTATTTGTCCATCAAACCAACATTTTGTATTGCTTGTGGTGGTTCAGGGTTGCAACAGCTCTGTTTCAGTCACCTGACCACTCCCCCTTTTTCTTTAACACAACCTTCTTGCAGTCATTTAAAGAGTTTGTCCCCAGGGTGTCTGCTCAACTTGAGACTCAGATAGTCAACATGTGGTTTTTTTCTCTGCCTTTGTGAAACAAAACCTACCTCGCAAACCCGCCCCATAGCATGGTGTTTGTGAATTCCCTGAACAAGTAAGATGAGATGAGATCAGGCTGTGACGTGTCCAGGCTTGTTTCATTGCTTACCTTTTCCTCGTGCTACAAGACCAGAAAAAGCCATTACTCTCAGAATCCCTTTTACAAGCACTTCATCTTGAACATGTACAGGCACTGAGACCTCTCATTCAGCGTGCAGCTTAGCTGGACAGGACAGGGCGGAAAACATGTACACAATGAAAAATGAAACAGGATAACTGCATAATTTTATTTAGACTTCTGCTTGTTCTTCATGTTTCTCAATGTCTCTCACTGACACACCAGATTTACTGTAAAAAGAAGCACTTTGCCTTTACACGGCGAACCCTGTTATTCATATGAGAATTTTAAGTCGTATTATTTCTTTCGTGTCAGAATGAAGAGGGGAACAGGACACTGTTTGACCAGCTTGAGGACTTCCGCATTGAACCATCACAGCCAGAAAGCAGTCGGGTTGGTTTCTGAGGCTGAATATGTCACCATATTTAACAGACCAGTGTGTATGATCTTGTGGAATGTAGCCTTGAGGTTGTGGATTGTAACCAAATTAATGCACCCCCCTCCTATTCTTTATTATGGCCTGCAAAGGCCACTACCCACTAAATTGTTTACATGCAAACTAATGCCAGCAAAGTAAAAATCTTTTTTTTTTCTTGGTACATTGTCTGTTTGCAAGAAGTTGGCATTAGTTTGTTTTGTTTTTTCTTCTGGGGAGTGCCTGTTTCCTTTATACTGTATATGTGAAGTCATCATTGTACAGTAAGAAAATGCAGTTCCTAGTTTGGCATACTTTTAAGTTTCACTTATGACCTGATGCTTCATTATTAACTGTAATATTAAACATGCAGATTCATAAGTAACCTAATGGTCTCTTTCAGGGTGTGGAGGATCTCATGGAGTGGTGGACCACTGTGGAACGTAAGTTACACATGAAATGTTGTTTTTTTTTTTTTTTAAAGATTGTTTTGTCATGAAGGCAAAGGGGCAAGTCAAGTCAAATTTTATTTCTATAGCCCAGAATCACAAATCACATTACCTGAGTGGGCTTTACAATCTTTTCAGTGAGCATCAGCCTCTGTCCTTAGACTGATGATTTTACAAAGCTTGTTCATAAAACACTCAGGATTTAGACACCCTTGTTTCCATACTTGGACCAGTTTATTTTCTTAAAATCAAGGGAAATCTTCATGTGACATTGCACAGTGATATTTGAGCATGTATTGAGCCTTGTGGTAGCAGTTAGGAAAGCCCCTTGAAATAATAATTTTCCAACTTTGATCAACTTAACTGCAAAGAACCTTGACGTCCTGAGTCTTCAGACACCTTTCGGACATTGTGGAATACTGGCAAAAAATTTGTCCCGCATCCAATTTGAGTTTAAGGTCTAGTAGAAGCCCTTGGTTGAGGCTGTTATGCTGGTCATGGGTTTGATGAGAAATATGCGACAATTCCCTGTATGTGTGTAACATTAGGCTGCAACATGATAGGAAAGCATCTATCATTCCATTTGAACTTTTTTCTCTTCAGCTTGGGAGGACACGCCTCAGGATGATGACATGAGTGAAAAAGAAGAGGCCAAGTAAGTAAATACTGAAACACAGCAAGGATTTCACAATCTCTTTTCCACAATTTTGTTGTACTTGGCAAACTTGTACAATCGAAATAATGACTATTCTGTTCTATTACATGTAGTATATCTGCCACACCCCTAACCCTCCTTAACCCCTCCATCCCCCAAAAAAATGAATGTGAATGAAATTCTGCATGTACTAATCAGAAGATTGATTATTTAAGTTAGTGGAATTCAGCAGCTACAGTATGTGACCTCACTGCTTCTCTAAAACGTTTTTTTAATGTAGTTTTTTTATCTAATGTTTTCAACATCAACAAAGTTTGTTTACCCATACTTTATTGAAAGTAGAACTAGAAAATTCAAAGCGGGATATCTTAAAACCCAGGAAATTATAAACAATCGACATGACTCCACACCAATAATGGCAAGACAGTTCTCTTTGCCCCTAATCATCACGAAATGATTATTGATATGAACTTCATCTTCGCAGGGCGTTTGCTGTGACAGCAGAGAAGGTGCAGAAAGGCATCCGTGTCTTCAACAAGCTCTTCTCTGAGCGTGCTGAGAGCCTATGGCAGCACGTCATCGACCTCAACAGCATCGCTGATGCCCTGGACAAGTTCAACAAGAACACAAAGATCGCTCAAATCACGGGTGGCTCCACAAGCGCAGTTGGAGGTGTAGCCACCATTGCTGGCCTGGCCCTGGCTCCTTTCACCATGGGAACCTCCTTAATTGTTACAGCGGTAGGGCTAGGTGTGGCCACAGCGGGTGGTCTGACCTCAGCAGGTGCCGGTATTTCCAATCAGGTCAACAACTCAATGGACCGCAAAAAGGTGGAGAAGATTGTAGAAGACTACCAGGAGAAGATGGTGGACCTCAACAAGTGCCTGAAATTCATCAAGCAGGGGATCGAAAACTTGCGTAAATTTGACCTTATTAAGATGAAAAAACATGCTTACAACCGGGACTTCCCTGTGCTCAGCAGCAGTTTTTATGAGGACGGTGCCATGGCAGGGAAAGCTATCCTCATCAATGCCAATGAAATCATGCGCGTGGTACAGATAGCCAATGTGGCTGGCAGCACAGCAGCCAGGGCCGTCCAAATCGCCAGCATGGCCACGGGTGTGCTCACTGGGCTCTTTGTAGGTATGGACATATACTTTGTGGCCAAAGACTCAAAAGAACTCAAGAAAGGGGCCAAATCAGAGTTTGCTAACAAAATCAGGGAGGTGGCTACGCAGCTACATGACGGTCTGGTGGAGCTCAACTCCATACGAGAGGAACTGCAGTCCACCACCACCCCAGGAGATGAAACCAGTGCTTTGGACAGTGACAAGAAAGATGAGAACTATGACAGTTCAGAAGAAGACGAAATCGACCGCATTAAGAAGGCTATCAAAAAAGACATTGAGAATAGAGAATATGTTTGATATTATATACACAGTATATTCAAATTCACACGGCAAAATATTTCTAATGGTTACCAGCATAGTAGAGGTTTTAAAACTTTTGAGTTTTTTGTTGTTTTGGGGTTGTTTTGGGTTTTTTTGGGGGGGTTGGGGGGGATAACCACTTGAATTGAGATGGTATTTATACTACTGGGAGGAACTGAGGGTTTTTGGTTGGTTGTCATATAGTATAAGCTCCTCTGGCAATCATGCCAAGGTTTGTTGTTTTTTAATTTAATGGGAAATCAAATATTTGATGCAATATGAATAATGTATTCAGATAGTAAATTGTCAGATCGATTTATAGACATATCATAGGTACAAAGTATTTTCTCGAGTTTATATAGAGTTGTATCAATATATTGGTTTGCATTGAAATCATTTTACTGCACACGTGTCAAGATTGTGCACACTATGAATAAGTGCCTATATAATTTAAGATACCTTAGAAATGCAGTATCATGCAATGTGGTGCGTTCCCAGATGTGATTATCAGGTATGTAAACTGGAAGCTACAAACTCCCCAAATTTTAATGTTGAGGTTTGAAGTAATATATTGAACTTATCCACCAATCATTTTTGAATAACATGAATTCAGTGGTTCAGTTTGTTATGGTAACTGCTAAGTTACAGCTGCTGGATGTACAGTAAATATTTAGTAGCAAATCTGCATGAGAAAGATTTTGTGGATTAGCCTGTTGTTGGTGGGGTTTTTTTTTGTTTTTTTTGCAGTAAGGTATGAATATCCACTTAAATCAAGCAAATTTTGAACTACAAACAGCATGTGCAGCCGGCTCCAGCTGAACACAGTAGAGAGATGCTACAGGTTGAACGACTGGTTTTCATGGGTGGACTTTTTCGCTTTTTGTTTATATGTAATTGTTTTAAAATGTAAAATAGTCCCTTAATAGATGACTTACCATCTCCTCTAATAAATGCATTGATTTTTTAAAAAACTTTTTTTAAAAGACTGTCTACTCACTGTTAAAACTGTACTGTCTTAAGCTCTTTGGTTAATTTTAATGAACTTTAAATATTTATTTTACTGTCTTGACCTGTGTGCAGCTGCTTATTCTGTGATACCTTTTCATGTGCAATATACTGTAAGGTTGAGTAATAAATGTAAATGTGAAATTGACAATTAAAAGCCAGAGAACATTTTCTCCCTGTGTTTCTTGGGAAAGTTACATGCAAGGCTTTATTTTCTTGCTTTATTTTCGTTTTTACTGTTCCAGTGCTGATTTTGTTCAGTTTTAACCAAGATAAACAAATTGTGCTTCAGCTCTGAGGTGATTTACATGCAGGCCATATTGGCAGCAAATATATACAGTATGCTTATGTGCATATACTGTTCATATTGTGTACATAAACACACCTATATAGACATATATGCACTTGTGGTACCGGTCAGGTCTCATTAATTTGATTGATTTCAATATTATAAATGATTTCAAATTTCCACAGCTGAATTCTGGTCATTTCATTTTTAAAGTGTATTCTATACATTTACAGACAAAAAGTGCTTGGGCAACTTACAACACATGTTGGCTAGAACGAAATTTTCTCATACATAATTATATCATCACAATACTCACTAGTATTAACTTTGGGGAGACTAAGCTAATTGAGTTTTTAATGAATGCATCAAACAATAGTATGTACTGTACATTCACTGGTCGTGAATGTGTCACCATTTGGATGTCCACCAAGAGGAGCAAACCTGTTCTATTTGTGGTGTACCTGACATCATTCTTGAAGACAATGTGAAACTCACTCCGCAGACGGCACATGTGAGTCACGTCGGCGGGGACGCAACGCACGCACACGGGCAGGTAGACCTCACACTCGCCACGCCCACAGTTCCCAGGTGAGCGTACGTGAACACGCAAAAGGGATCAAGGCTTTTCATCCTCTCCGATCGAGACAACAAGGTAAGACGCTGTCTTTATTCATCGAACAATTATCACACTGGAATCAGTTGATTCTCGGTTGTTGCCGACCTCACAGTGCATTTGTGGGACAGATGCTGCAGGGCGTGTTCGCGTTACTAAAGGTGCTTCGTTCGAGATGTGTCTGACGTCCAGTTTGGGTGGTTTCGGAAAAGTCTGGTTTTCGTAATGTGCAGGGAAATGCTCTTAAGAAACACACAAACAGCGTGGCAGCAGATAGCCTTTGAACAATACACACTTACACAATAATATACACTCAAACTGTTCTCAAAACTGCGATTCAAACTACATTTGTTGTGGCTTGCAAGACTACGGTTCAGTTTTCAGTGTAGGCCGACAGTTCTCTTTCACGTGTCATTTCTTAATTTTCCAATTTTTAATTAAATTTATTTTCAATAATAATTTAGCATATTGTGCCTATGACGAGATTCTTTTGTAATTTGACAGCTTCCCAAGTATAAAAGACGTCAACAGGATTGGCAATGTGATAGACCTGCTGTACCTGTGTATTGGTACTGAAATTGACCTGAAATATTTTATAACTGCACAGCAGCCATACTGATGTGAAATAAGAGAATAAACTGTTACAATTGCTGAAATCAATTATGCTCCCTGTTTATTTAGTGCCATCGCAGTGTGCCAATGTGCATAATAGAGGCCCACTTAAATTGAACAGGGTTAATAATGTAAAGGTATTAAGTACAATTTATAAAAGTTTTGAAGCTGTGTAAAATGCAAGAAGAAACGTAGTGATTTGCAAAACTCGGAAAGCCCATATGAATTGAAAATGGAGCAAAGACCACATCCCAAATAGTTCGTGAACGCTGACAGTGTTATTGAGAAAAAGTGATGCATCAGAGCGATAAACATGAGGTGTCTTAATATTTTTTGCAAATCCCATTTTGCTTCTCTTTCCATTTTACACAGCCTCATAACTTTTTAGGGGAACGGTTTCTGGACATCTGCGTTCACCCTGCAATGACATGTAAACGTGGCTTGTTGCGGGGGGAAAAAAAGGCCTAAAATACTCACACGACTCTGAGGGAAATGTAATCAAACAGGCAAAATTTGGTGGCATAAAAAAACGAAAAGTACACCAGTAACTAAACCTTCAGGGACGCCCAGTCACTGTCCATCACTCCCGAGAGCTGAGTGAATTCCACACTACTTTGATACCACGTAAACACAAGCAGACTCCGGAGCTGCGGGGGGACGTCGTGAACGCCTCCCGTGTGCAGATGTGCGTGCGGGTGTGGCGAAGTTTAAAACTCCTGGGAAGCTCGGCGGGGAAGGAGCCGTCAGCCTTTTGTTGTCAACAAGGCGCCGCCTGCGACGCAACTGACCTCTTCGTGTCTTCGGTAGGCGAAGCGCTCACTTTCAGCGACGGTGCAACTCCGCTTCGACCGCTGTAATGTTCGATTTATCACACTTGGCGGGTTATCGTTCATTCAGCGGGGATTTCGTGCGTCGGGCTTAGATTTGAGCTAGCCAAACGGTTTTTTTCGGCGTGATGGCTAATGTTGTCCTGTGCTCAGAACTTCTGTTGGGAAATGTGAATGTGATAGTTCGCCACTCATGCACGCCTGCGGTTTTTAGGGACATCCGTATGAGAATCACTTAAAGCTATACGACACTATTCGATTTCACTGGATATTAGTGGCTGTATTCCTCACACTGAACACTGTTTAAGGAAATATGGAACTGAGTCATGCATTGTTATGCTAATACGCTCGGGTTTTGCTGAGGGAAAATGTGAAATGCAGGGATTCATCTTTGCTTTTTTCATAGTGCTGCTTGTTTTCATCACTAATTTTGTACAAAATGACGCAGGTCTCGATTTGCCATACTAACTTAAGGGAGAGTTAAGCAAAATTAAATGAAAATGAATCTTTTGATAGGCCAGTAAAACTTTTGGCTTCACAAATAATGATAGATTAAATGATTCTTTTCACTTGTAAAACCGTGAAATGGCAGGAACTAAGCTCATGTGCAAGAATAAAGTCATGATTGAATGTGTTTTGTTGCTATGAAGAAACTCAAAGACAAAAATAATGTGACTTTCACCTTTATTTGAAATTGACCGCAATTTAGCCATTATTAATTTATGTGTTGTCTAACCTCAACATCGTGAAGTCCTGTGTCCCACTGTTTTCCACAAAGCTACAAAAATCCTAACCCGTGTAGACAAAATACTTCATCACAGTGAATATGATCAGAGGGGTTGAGTCCTTTCAAAAATGCAAACACAGTGCTGTGGTTCTGAGCATGCTCAGTGTTTACTCACAAAGCTGCTCTGGGACAAAACGGGTATCAACAAAACGCTTCATTCATAGAACGGTGTCATACGCTATAGCTCAAAAAGTTGTGCAGAGCAATACAAAAGTCCAATCATGTTCTCGATTTGATCTTTTTCAGGATATGATTTTTACCTGGAACATACTGTAGGAAACAGTGTTATTTATATCCCTGAGTACATTATTATAGCAGGCCTCAACATCTCAGTTATTAATTTGTTCAACGACAACGAATTATTAGAAACCTGTATCAGGTGGTTGTCGAGGTTTCTACACACCTTCTCATGGGTGTTTTAATGTGCTCCATTATTCCGTTATTATTTGGTCTTGAGGTTTTGAGTATCTCAATTATTACAGCACATTGATACATATCATCAAACATATCATAACACTGGTTCAAGAAACCTGGATAAGCAGCAACCAGGATGTTGTTAAAGGATTTCTGAGCAATATCTTAGCAGAAGAATTAGGGGATGAGGTTTTGAGGAATCAAGACACAGCCCAACACAGATGATGAAAAACCTGGATACAGTTAAAGTCGCATAACTACATATGAAACACATGAGATCCAGAGTAAGGTCAAGGCCAGGATACTCATGTGTATGTACAGTAAACACACAGTATCATTGGTCTTAAATAACACGTCCAGATTTATCAAAGCCAGCATATGATGTTTACATGTGCAACACCTAAACTGAATTCTTTAAAAAGCTGTGTGCAATCAGGATACTGATGTACATATAAACACACTCATTGTCCGTCTGTAACAAGCAATTTCCACACTTCACATTTGCATTTATGCGGAAACCTCTCAGGGTGAAGAACAGTAAGAGACTGTGTCGCTTACTCCAACAACAAACCAACTCAAGTGTGATAACCGACTCTGTAACTGACATGTTTTTAATCCAAACCTGTGCAATAACTGTTGTTTTAGTCTTATTGTAATTTTAATTCTTACCTTAATTTAATTACAATGTGTGCATGTGTGTGAATTGGCTCTTGCATAATTTTATTTTTCATAAGCTGCAACTGGATTGCTTCAGAATTTCGTTGTACATCATACAATAACAATAAAGATCTGTCTGTCAGTTTTGTCTTATTCTCTATTTTTTTTGTTTGTGTCTTCTAAACAGACAGGATGGAGCCTTGTGTGATGAAGCCGGAAAAACGAAAGAAACCCAAACCTGTGAGAGAATTCACAACTAATGCACACAAAACAATCTGAATATTCCCCTCACAATCATTGTGTACAATACTGCACAACATACTGAGTATAAACTGTGCAAAACTCACATCTCATAGTATCTTATTTTAAATGTTTTTTGTTCACAGCCCAAACCTCCTCCAAAGCCTGTAGAGGTACTGTTGAAAAATGTTTCAAAATGTCGTAAAATGTTACACACTTCTGTTAACAAATAATTCTGAAACTATATATATTTACTTATACAGGTAAAAAGAAACTTCCCAGAGAGGTTTGAGAAACCAACTCCTGTAGTGCCCCCACGACCTACAGATGCTGTAAGTCTTCATATGATTCAGTATCTCTGTTTTCATTCCTAGCACATTGAACTTGTGCAATAAGATTTCAGGTTGCCTGTGGTGGTCTCTAAACAGATAAGACATCCAACGGTCATGTCTTCATCTCTTATTTTGGCTGACATTCACAGTTTAATGAACGATACCTAGTTTGATAACCTGTTACATTGTAAAAGGTCACTGACAAAACCATCATACGAACAGTGACTGAAATTATCCATGTGTTGACCGAAACAATCGAAGAGTTCTTTACAGAAATACACACCGATGGAAAAAAAAAAA
>CAAKHG010011253.1:1144-24149 GCA_901007715.1 Dactylopterus volitans | reverse complement strand
AGAATGGCGCAAACAGAGGATGGTTGCGTCCACACACACACATACACATACACACACACACACGAACGCACACACACACACCCACACACACACACGCGGAGTAGTCCCAGGGGAGCAGTTAGGGAGCGGGGCAGGGCTGGATATAGGAGGGGAATGAAGTGGTGGTAAGACGTCAAATAAACTGTCATCCCTTATTGTGTCAGTGAAGTAATTCCCTTTTAAAGGCCTGACCCTTGACCCCCGGAGGAGTTCAGCCAATTGCACCGGAGGAGCCAGGAGGTGATAACAGCTGACACGGACAGAGGGGACGGCGCCGACCCGGACTCATCCTGAACCAGTGACACCACTTAGCCGCGTCGAGGTTGTGTTCAAATCACACACGACGGGCGACAGCGTTGATCGTTTATGTCAGTACCTATAGGTGTGCTTCATGATGGGTTTTTTTTTTTTTTGTTGGTTCAGGTTATTTGAACACCAAACATTTCATATGCACGGGTCACTTATGATATTGCAGAGGAAGGTGGGTTTTTCCTGAACCGAATATGCCCCCATATTTTTTTGCATTTCACCCAGTAGTCCTTTCTATTGCCACTAGGGGGTAGCATTACAGGGAGCGACGTGAAGGCCGCTCTCAATGGGATGACTCCCTGACACAGGTCGACTCCAGCTTTAATTGAATAACAAACATATTCACCATTATGAAGATGTGTGTTGTTTTGTTTTTTTTTGTAAAGAAGCGTGTGTGTGCGTGCGTTTCTGTGTGCGCACGGGTGTGTGTGTGTGTGTGTGTGTGTGCATGTCAGAGTGCTTGACAGGCTCAAGCTCTCCCTGCACCTGCTGTGGTTCCGAGGTGGTCAACTTATGACCTGTAATTACATCGCTATTTTTCTCTCACATCTCACCAGAGCAGGTTGGTCGCGGACACTTCAATTACCTCGCTTCAATACCTCTGTTACTCTCATGTGTCCAACAAAAATCCTAAACGACGGTCCAGGGAATAAACTTACTCACGTTTTGCTCCGCGCGTGCGACCGCAAACATAAACCCGGAGGAGCAAGACTTAATGGGAAAAACAATGTGGGGCGCTCTCTGTTGACGCGTTGTCATTGTACTTGGAGGCATTGTTAATGAGAACCGTGATTAAAGACAAACTAGAAGCTGGGGTCCACTCTTGGACAAGGTTGCAGACTCTTACAACGCCGCGCTAATTCCAGTATGCAGACATTTCAGTACTTTGACAAAGGAAGCTGAAGAACACAGCAGTGCAAGGCCACGGCAATGTCCGACTCGCATGCCTTGAAAATGGTCTGCATCAATTTGCATTCAAACTTGCAAAACAGAGCGGAGTAATAGATCTATCTATTGGGGCACATTTGAAGGTTGCGACCAAGTTGAATACGTTTGCCCTTGTGTGGCTCTGTCACATTGTGATGTAACGGAGCCTCAGCTGCAGGATTGCAGATTTTAATGGGCTGCCACATCCAGGTAAGACCCCTGGAGGTTGTATTTCCAAGGCTTTGTTGTATTCCACAATGAGGCACAATGTGGGAAACATACTCGTGCGAGCGCGCGCGCACACACACGCAGAGAAATGTAACCATGTAGACAGCGATGGCCAAAGGCCTATAATACACACATGTATAGTGGTTCCCTATACAAGAGCGATTGTTGGACATATTCAGAATAGCCTGAAAGAATCTGCGGCTGAGAACATGCCTCTCAACTTCCATCGAATGCATCGGGAAACAAAATCTGTGTGGCCGCTTTGTGGGGTTATGCAAACTTTCAAGGCCGGACTGGTTTCACCTTTGCAGGAAAAATAATAAAAAAAAAAAAAAAAAAAGACCTGAGTAACAAGAAAAACCTACAGGAGACCTGATTTTTGGTCGCCAAGAGGGACCGAAACATAACAGGGATGATAATGATATAGCTGCACATGAAATAGGTGAACAAAGATGCACAGGAAATCAGGAAACATTGCCGGAGTAACATATGTTAACGTATATTTCATAAAATAGGTTAACGTAGATGCGTGAAAATAAATGATAGATAAACTAAGTTAAGATACATGAAATAAAATATGTTAACATACAGTAGATTTGATACATTAAGCTAACATATACATGCACATAAAATATGTTCATAAGATGCAATGAAACATGTTAACTTAGGTGCAATAGAATAAATGAGTATAGATCAAGATAAAATAAGTTTACATCGAGTGCATTTATTGCAGATATTTTGGGGGTTGGGGGGGTCTATTTCCTTCATATTTCACATGAATTCTGTTTAAGTCAGTAATATCCAGTGATCCTGTTCAATTAAACTGCACCATAAACACCTTCAACCAGCTCACTGGTCGTCTGCAGCGACGCCGAACATCACTGAAAACGTGCATCACGTATGTTTCAATGCAGCTTCACCGGCAAATGTGGCCCGCTTTTCTGAAAATGGTGAGCATGAAGACCCGTTCCTGTGGCAAGGGCAAACTCTATTTTATTGGTTGAGGTCTGGACTCACCAGCTCATGCTGCTTCCTCTCGGACGCCTGCGCGTCACTGATTCTCGCCTTATCTGTGGACCTGCCGAGGCCTGCCCGCCTCCGGTCTGGGAAATGGGATGCTCGGGGCGCTTTGACCTTTTTCACAATATGATGCAATTATTACTTTTATACTTATTACCCCTTAGTGGGCTGCAGGGTGAAAATAAGTGATATAGGGACATGGGGGGTGAGGGGGCAGCACAAAATTCTTGGTCCTGTGCGTAACAGTTCCTGTGGGCCCCCATCCTCAGTGGATCGATGGATCGCTTTACAAATAACTCAGCCAACATCTTTACACGTTAATCTACAGTGTTTCCTCGGATAGTCACTGATTATCATATCACATGTAAACGAGCAATAATGATCTATATGTGCTTGATGCCGCATGAGTACAGATAATTAGTTTAAAGCATTATATAACCCTGCTAGCAAGTCGTGCATAAAGGATTAACATAGTAACGTATCCTCTTTGTCTGCTACTTATATTGATCCTCATTAGAAAACACCAATTATTTATTCAAGTCTCTTTTTTTTTAAAATCCAAAAATTAAAAAAAAAAATTTGAAGATAGAAAAAAAAAAAGATCAAATCTTTTTTTTCTCTCTCTCAGAAAGGAAATAATTAAATCTAACCAGAGTGTACCAGGCTTATTTTTCTTTTAAATGAAATTGTCTGTTTTTGTAAAGGCCTGAAATTAAACTGCAGGAATGAAAAGCGAAAAAGCTGAATGCATTATATTTCAATTAAACTCTGCCTCATTGACCACCCTGATCTTAAAATTAGAATTATTCTCCTCTCCTGCCTCTGGTTTACTCGTCTGACTTTTCACCCTCCGAAGATGATGGCGGTGAATCATCTGCCGTCGTCTGAAGGCCAACGTGGGCTCAGTTTTTGAGCCAGTGTTTAAGCCCGTGCTGTCACCGGAATCTTCAGATCTTGCCGATGCCAACCATGAGGCTGAATATTACTCCAAAGGCGATGGGACCTTAACGCCGAGGTCAGCGCACTTCAGTTTAAATGACGGCTCCTAATAACATTTAGCAATCATGACTCGATAAGCTCAGCCGATTCATCTCACCGATTAATTGCAGTCAAAGCAAATATCCTCTGCTGGACTCCGCCTGTTGCCTGCTATCTTTGCGATCGTGCTCGCCTCTCTTTTGAAAGAAAATGTTCAGGAGCTGTTTCCCTCCGTTCGCTCCTTATGACTTTAATTTCTTCGGGAAAAAAAAAATGCAAACAAACAAACAAAAAAATTTCATTCTAGGATTGTTGAAGGACCCTGTCGCATCGCGGCCTCACCCAGTCAGCCCAACTGCAACTCGCCTGCATATGAATCATGGATCAACATATCGGCGGGACGATATGAAATCTCACGATTGTTGCCCTGTTTTTTTGTAGTTGGGGCCCCCACAGAACGGGAGAGAGCCGACCATCCTCACACATCAGGTCCTGCCCGGCAGCTCTGTCTTCGCCACATCCGTGCGTCCTCACACACCGAACAGGACAGCCGACGATTGGAGCGGGGCCTCTCCGTACCCCTGAACCCGCAATTGTAAAAGTCCTGAAAGAGCGCGGCACAAATCCCCACCCTGGATCCCGGGCCAGCCGCGAGCTGTTCAAAAAATGATCTGCTCTCATTAGCTTTGATTGTGCTCACGCGCACGACCGCATGCCGTCGCTTGAAAAGCTAAAAAAAAAACATTATCTAGCTGCAGATTCTGCACAACTCTGCCACTGGTCGCCGCGAGCAGAAGATCGGATAACACAGGCGGGCGGGTAAAGATTTGGATGTTCTGGCACACCAGCACACACCAGAACTTTCCACCGGCTCGCCCACGAACAGTATCAGGGATGCCGTCCGCCATAAATCGGACCGAGCGCGAGCTAGCGGCTTACTCGATCGACGGCGGCCCGTGAATAATTTCATCCAACTAATAGCGATACGAGCTTAGCGGGAAAAACATTCCCTCCCCCGAGAGGTCGACGCGGCACGGCCGAACGATTACCAGTGCGTCACGGCCGCAAACGCTGTCTTCTTTAATTATGACGCTTTTCCGTCGCTACTTTCACTGCCGCGGTGGCCTGTGTCGGGCTACATATGACATGCGACCACAGAGCATGATGAGTTCTTTTACACACCAAAGGTCAGAGGCATCGCTTACAAAGAGAGAAGGATCCCCTCTCCCCCCCAAACACCCGCTAAGTCGTTTTCCTTATTCCCCATCAATTATTTAACGCGCGCTTGTCAGCTGAAAGGCCGGGCCAGACTTTCCGTTGATCTGTTTGATGAATATTTCAGCGGACAAACCGGCCACCTGACACTCAGCGGCGGGGCGACGCGCGGTGAGAAAGGGTCGCCCGTTTTGACTGCAGCCCCGCGCGCGCAACGTGCGCACATGCGCGCGCCATATATATACGGTTACAGCGCGGTTAATGCTGTTCTGTTCTTAATGACTGACGCGCGGTTTTTTTATTGGCATTTATTGAGCGCAGGCCGGGGCTGGCATTCGTGACCTTTCCTTTACGGTGACGATGGATACGTTTTAAGCATCTCAAACAGTTCAAAATTGCCCACAGTTGGACTTCTTCTTTACCTTACGGGGAAATAATGTGCCTTTTTTTTTTTTGCATTATCTAAATCAAAAACCATTTAGAGATATAAAAGAATTTTTAAAGGTTTAACAAAAACAATAAGAATCATCGTAAAAATCATAATAACATCGTTCGATAATAAGTACTTTTGTAAAAAATGAAATGCTACAAAAAGAGAAAAAAATGAAAAAAGAACGTTATGCAATTAAAGGCAGGGAAGGTGGAGGAAGAATCCATTTGTTTAGTAGATATAACAAGGAGAATTATAAATTTTATATGCAAATATATAACAATAAAACAAACATAGAAAATGTGAATAAGAAAAAAAAACAGAGACAATACGAGCATTAAGTGATTCTTGTCGGGCTTTAACCTCAACCACACCTCAAGTTTTTAACGCACAATATTTGCCTAAGAACCCTTGTATTTCCGATGAAAACATATTTCCGAATATTGATTTATAATACAGATTTTTTTTTTTTATATTAGTAGAGTCTTAAAAATATTTAACTGTCCATGCCCACTAAATGGGGGGTGTTACCTTTTACGTTTTATACTTTGAGTGTGATTTGCTGACAACACTTTTGCTAGTTTTATAGTGTTGTTGCCACTTTTACTCGTAAATAACGAATACTTCCTCCACCGCAGGTACATAAATTATGCCATGAAATTATATGTCATGTGCAGTACGTCAACCCTGTGACGTTCAACTTACACAGAACATCAGTGCTGGAACATAATTCAGATATCGCTAAGGGATCAATATCTTTGCCAGCAGGATATTGTTATACATTGATACATACACACAAATGTATTGTTTGCTATCATCAAAGGTAAAAGAGATGTGTGGCGTGGAGTGGCTGGTTGTTCCTTTTTTAATTAAGATATTTAATAATTAACACTGCTGCCAAAATTGATACATTTGGGAAAAAGCGAGGGGGTGGGAAACAATATCTTCACTAACACAAGTGGATTTGTAAAAATACCGATGGTGCTAACAGTCGGCGCAGTTGTAACAAATATCTAAAACCCTGGAATACTGTACAAAAATGAAATATTTGAACGACAGATTTTTTTTTTTTGCTTCCTGGCGTGACAGTCGCTCCTCGCATTCACGGAGGACACTTGACCACCGCTTGTAAAAAGAGCCAGTGGCGCTCTGGTGAGCTGCTGATGTGTTATTTATGTGAGGCTCCGCTCGAAAGCAGCCTCGACGGACAGGACACACCCCATAAATTTTTCTATGGCCTCTATGAGCAGGAAGGCACCAATATTTCCTCTTTATTAGAAACAGCATGCAGCCATAAAGGGGACCTGAGGGGTGAGCCCGAAACATGGGAAATGGCAGCTGGAGCATGCTGCCCCGAGAACTGAGCGGTACTCACACAATCCATTCCTCCAGCCGGCCCGCCCATTCATACGCCGCCGCGCTTCCCCCGTGGCACACACAAACCACAGGTCAACTTGGAGATGAACTTTGAAGGAAGATGTAACAAACGATGGCAGCTTCCCCCGGCAATCCATATCTGCTGAAGTGCCATAACCCACTACATATCCTGACCTCAATTTGGAGTGTGTGTGTTTGAAGGGCCCATCTGAGGGAGATGGTATCGATCTGAGCGGGGACTCGGGCGGCATCAATAAACAACAGGCTTCAGGCTTCAAGGCTGAAGAGGCACATCTCTATTTCAGCCGGAGAGGGGTTTCGCGTCTCGATAGCCGAGTTGGAGCGCGGCCCTGAGCAAGCGGCCAGGCGCCATTTCTCGCTGAACCCGGACCCAGCTCGGTTTTGAGGGCCAGGCGTGGCGGCGCCTTCCTCTCTGTCGAGGTAAATAAGACCACAAACGGACACTTTTTTTTTTTTTTTTTTAAAGTTTGAATGACGATAGGCGGTTGAAGATTGAAGGTTACCCGGCGACGGTCAATATCGGCGGGAGCAATCAATGCTTAACCGGCAGATAAACAGTGTTTCAAGATCTCCTATATCAGCATTACAGTGAAAGAAGACAGTGGTGGCCGGCTCATGAATAAATAAACACACTAACCCCTAACAATGCATTTGACAGAGACTGACAAGGTAATCATTATCATCATCATCATCATCATCGGGGGAAGAGGAAGACCAACGCGCGGCATCTTTACACACAGTCACACACACGCAAACCAGCCACAATATCGGTAAATTAGTGACGGGCGATCCTGCTCAATTCCTGTCTTGTCTACTTGCTTTTTCGCCCTCTGCTGAGAAAGTTAAATAAGTGTGCCTCATATATTTAGAGTCAAACTGAGCTCAGTTTGCACTAAGCAGCTTGTCAATAGCGAGGAGGTGGAGGGGGGGGAAAAAAAGGCGCGGGGGCAAAAGAGGAGGTCTGATAAAATGGCTTTTAATTAAAAGACAGTGAGTGCTGGCCTTCCTTTTCCACTCTCTCCTCCCAGCTAAGTCAGGAGTTTGATTTCTGATAATGTGAACTGCTGACTTGGCTTCATCCAAGCCGCCCGCGAAGCAGCCAGAGCTAACGGCGAGTCCTGGGAGAGCATGTCGGACAAAGTGCCATATAGATCCTCTGCCTTTCATCAGATGGCAGTGCTGTTGGAGGCATTAATCAGAGAGCCTGATAGCCTGCTTTTGTTTTTTTTCTTTTGTCCCCCCCCACCCATTTACCCTCTCTGGCAACAATTAGGCAAAGTAATAATTCCAGACATTACGCGGAGATCAATCAATGGTGCTTTAACCCAGCTGCTGGCACAGGTGTGAATGATGAGGCGAGAGCCGGGGCGATGCCATGAACTTCTCACCTTAGTGCGTGCGTGCGCGCGCGCGTGAGTGATTGACGCAGCCGACTGCAAATGGGCAGGTATGTCTTAAACATGCAAAATCATATAACCAAGTAAAATACATTGCCTTCTTTTTTTTTATTTTAAGAATATGCAGTAATTTGAATCAGGTTTCATCTCACCTGGCTGCAATATTAAAAAACTGCATACATGTAATGCATCAGTGAGAATGGTCTTTTGTTCTCCTCCCCCTTTGTTGTGTTTGCTTTGTTTTCTTAGTTGGTGTTGTAGTAATCTCGCACATTACTTAGCTAATTTACTTGTATGAAATATATTAATAAAAGAGCAAAGTACTCAAGTGATTAAATTGCCGAATGTGATTAAAAAAGGTGATAAAAAAAAAAACCCAAAACAATCTTATACGAGATAATAACCTCTGATGGTGGGTGACTTGTAATTGATGTTTTCCATCTGATCCTTATTAGCTTTGCTCATCTAATCATTCAGCATTTGTGGATGAGCAGACGAAGTTGGCCGTCGCGGATTCGCCCTCACCTTCCAGTGTTTCCCCTTCCCCTTTCTGAACCGTTGAAAGCTCAAAAAGCGGCGCGGCGCCGGAGTGACAGGACCGGGCCAAACCCGATTGCAATTGCTCGCACGTCACGCTTCTCACTCAGACCGCCTCCGAGCGCCTCGGCTCCGGCCAAGCGGGCCCGAGCCGCGGGGAGTCGGACAGAACAAGCATTGACAAGGCCTTATCATTACGCCAGAGCCCGGCCGGAGAGACCTCGGCATCAGCGGTGAGCAAGTACGGCTGCAAATTAACCGAAGAGACTCCACGTTGCCCGTGAGATCAATTGTTCTTGGAAGTGCAATCAGGGCTGTTTGCGAGCAGGCAAACGGGCCGGTTCCGGCTCCTTTAATCATGAGGTTGTGACCACCGGCGGTTTTAACACCCCTGTTGCCTCGCGTTCAGCTACGCACGCGGACTCGTGCCGAGTGGAAACCTATAAATGCCGATGTCGTGTTCAAGCACAGTCAAAGACAAAAAAGAAGGAAACAAAAAGAAAAGAAATCATTTTGAATGCTTGAAAACCCCATGGCCACGAACTCCTCTGCACACGCCTCTTTAAAAGAAGTTGTCTTTTAATCTGTGAAAGGTCCCGCTGAGCAGACCTATGTTGGTTTTATACCTTTAGAAAGTTATTGCGCTCACAGTGTTGTGCACTTCCATCAAACCTGGAACTGCCGTCAATGTCACATGCGGCAAAAGCGTTCCGAGACGGCGACAGTCTCACTTGACGAATGGCCAGCAATTCAAATAGAGTATAAATAGTTATACCATGTTACCTTCATCAATTTTTTTTTTTTTAACAAAGCCACCCAGTATAATGCTTCTTCTTCACAGCACATTTATAATTCGGAAGATTTCTTGGTTTCATCAGTGGGAAATAGCTGCAGAATTTCATAAAAAAAATATTTGAAGTAAATCAGTATCATAGCAACTTAGTTTAACTGTTTTTAAATCACATTACTGCCATTATATTCACCTTGCAATGAGTTAAATGCCATTTGTTTGTTGGTCAAATGAATTCCCACATAAAACACATTAAAATTTGTGGTCAAGTATCAAATTCTTCAGAAAGCTCTAATGCTGAAACAAGCAAAAGCAGACTTTTATGTGGACGATTTTAAGATCTGCTTTTTCTGCAGTGATGCAGAAGTTATCGCTCCATCTTCCTTGAAAGGTGCAGACTTTTGCTCATTTATAAAGGTACCCTGCAGTTAAAAGAGAAATTGACTAGTATTACTCCGCAAGTTACTTAAAAAAAATCCATGTAATTATAACAATAATAGCAATAACTGCAACAGTAATAATGATAATCTGAAGTACAGTGCAGTGGGAGTGTGGATTATCATGTGGTCGTCTGTTTTCTAGAGCACCAGCAGGTTGGCATTTTTGGTTCAAATGAACTCTCTACGTATGTGTCTACAACTAATATCTGGACTACCATAGCATTTAGTTCATTCATGTTCCACGCGCGATGAATTGTAGTTGCTCTGGCCATCATGTGATGTTTCGCCTTGCGTCATAATAGGTGAAAACACATAAACACCTGCTTTGTCCGCCATTATACATGGGAACAAACTTGACCATGATGGTGCCTTTTGTTCGATATTGATTTTTGCATGCAATCCAGTGGCATTAGTGTGTGTGGGTTATCAATATGACTAAAGGCATCAATTCATTAATCCCAGTATCATCCGGGGTTGCACTGGGGTTTGATATGTTGGGTGTTCTTTCATTTCAAGGTTAATGTTGGTGACATTTTGTTTTGTTTTTCTGGGAATAACCAGGTCCAGCAACAGAAACTTGCCAGTGGAGGTTGGGGGAGGAACCTCATAAAACAATGCTGATGTTAATAATCCTAAGAGGTTACTCAAGAACTAACCATTAATTAGTTGTAACTTCTGTAAACATCGTTGCGGGTCCTGTCAGCCATAAAATTAAATCCATACACCCTGCGACCACCCATACAACTATGCTGCCCTCAAGGCAGGAGTGGGTGGACCGAAATATTAGCATATAAAGCATCACAACTTACAGTCCCAATAACAATCATTAAAATACGTCAACACCTCTCTCAATCAGATTAAATTAAAATTCAACATACAACTCCTCCTCCAGGGAGAATTTATTGCGGAGCTGTTGCATTATATTCTATAGGCAAACATTCAGTGGTCATAATTTTATGGCTGATTGGTGCATTTATCCTATGTATGTTACTTTACTATTAGAACATGACATCGTCGGCTGTAAATTTAGCACTCTCATCGTGTTGTCTAATGCTCGTCATACCGCGGTTTGAAGTTGTCAAGAGTCTTTTATTTTGAAACGCACCGACAGGATGTTGATCCGGAAACGCTGCCGAAACAGTTGTGTTTTCCTCCAAACTAGCCGCACGGCTACACATCTCGGGCTGCACACGCGCTGAAACTTCACGAATACAATTTTTACAGCCGAAGCCGAAGCCGCCACACCGCGACAGTGACCGGGCTGCGTAACAATAGTTATTTGGCGCCGCGCGTCGCTGGACGGGAGCCTCTGGACCGGACAGGATGCTAGCATGTGTTAGCACACAGGAAATTAGCTCGCTAGCTTAGACGAGCGTTGTAATGGAGCGCGTTACTTTCCCCCAGCTCCGCTTGTCTACCTGAATAAGCTGCGTATGATGGACCCGGAGGCGATAGTCATCCGCATAAAGACGCCTTTAGGGGACATGGACTCGTCCGTCGACTGTCCGTCTCTGCTGAACTTCAGTGACTTGCTGGTGAGTCTCCGCCGTGCTACGTAGCGAGCTAACAGCCGCTCTTCATTTCACTTGCATGCCTTTTTTTGTTTTGTTTTAGCTTTTAAAGGCTTCTCAATTAAACGACATAACGTGCAGTTTGGCACAGAAAATGTCCGGTGTCCGACTGGACGAGTGTTAGCTTGCAAGTGTTGTACTGAACGCCGTCTTGGCGCTATTTTAGTACTCGTGAACCTACACGTCGTTGCGCCTCAGTTTCCTCTGGAGCTGCTGTGCATGTTGTGTTACCTTATGATATATTTGTGTTAACTCTGCCAAAACATTTTTAGGTCGCCATCAGAGACGTCATGCCCGAAGCCACCGTCACTGCCTTCGAATGTAAGTTTCCACACAAACACTTTGCGACATTCAACACGCAGGCAGCGGGAACGCGCGAGTTCCCAACACTGTGACGTTCATGGACGACTATTTGTTAGCTTGTTTTTCTTTCCAAAAGTCGACTCAGAAGTGGCAGCTGATGATCAAAATGCACATTTTTTGCCAAAACCCTTTGAAAAGACCACTCCTCCCCCAGGTTGCGCGGATGCAAAAGACGTAAATGAAAGATCATTGTCATTGAAATGAAAACACACCTTAATGTTCGGTGTTGATGTTTCCAAATGCAGTTCCCTCGCTGCGTTCCTCGTTTCTTTACAACGACACAGCGGCTCAAAAACGATAAACGGCCGCCGCATTGCCTTTTTGAAGTATAGTGCTGTTTTCGCAAAGTTTCAGTCTAATCGGATCAATTGATGCCAACTTGTTACTGATGACTGATGACCTCATCTCCCGGCACAAGTATAAGTGAAGAATCAGTTCTCCACATATAAGTAGAGCGTGTGCAATGAACGCCCACATCAACAAGTGACCCTTGTTCCTGCCATGGGTGATGCACGCAACAACATTGCAGCAGACCCGTGCCAGTCCTGCTGGATTCACCCGGTTTGCCCTAGAGGTTCCTTTCCAAGATGTTTGGCAAATGAAAACATTCATTTTGATGTAGATGAGAACCCGTGGCCAAATCTGTAAGGCAGGGTCGATGGAACTGAGTAATTGATCCTCTTTGTAAGGCAGATGAGGTACACTGCAATTTGCTGTTTTGCAGTTGTGGTTTGGTGTCGGTAATTGTTGCTTTACCTCTAAGGGAACCAGTGTTGCACTTAGCAGTATTACATTTCATCCATCAATTCCACCTTTATTCAGCGATCCTTCTGCGCCTGTGGCATTTTATCTACTGGGACCTTCACTGTGACATTACATGTGTTATGATGCCACGTGTCATCACATTCTGTGTTTTGTACTTCAACATCTAATGGTTTGACCAACAACAAAATCGGGGTCTTGTTTGTGGATGGTCTAGAGACACGTCGCGGCGGTATTTCATGATAATTGAGTTGTTTGAACCAAGTGTGATGTTTCTGCAAAGATATGAATGCACAATGCGCTGCTGTGAGTGCTGGACAGTCTGTGTTACAAGTGGTGACTGTTCTGAGTTTGGAGTTGTGAAAAATGACATCAGGGCTCTGAAACTGGTGCCAAGCCAATTAAAAAAATTGCTACTAGCAAGTAGTTAGTGTGACAAGACTGTATGTTTTGAAGTTAAATAATTTAACATCAATGGTTTAATATTTCTTCTGGAAAGTCCTCCTACTACATAAAGTACATACTAAATAATGAACCTTGCAGAATTTAGTGAATTTCAATATATACACTGATTTGGAAAGTAACTATCAAACTACATTATGATTTTATTTATTTGATGATTTTATCGCAAGAGTGTTTCTTGAAATGTAGTTTATATTCCCTACACACAGAAACAGAATTACTTAGATTTGTAAACAAATCGTAAAAATGAAATTCTTTTACACTGCAGTGTGGCAGATGAGTTATCTCCATTGTATTTGTCTTTTGGCTTTTTTTTATTGTGTTGAAGCTGTGCAATTGTTCAATTGGCAATTGTGACTCCTAAAATAGAATTTATTCAGTTGGATTAATACTTTCAATAATTCAGTTGGTGTGAATTACTGCGAACTACAATGTAAACAAGTCGTCAATTTATTTTAGCATAAATACTATTTACAATTGTATTAGAGTGGTCAAAGTTAAAGTGAATTTTGTTTTGAAATTTATTGAAAATATATATATGTATATATTTTTGAAAAGTGTAATCTTAAAAGACATTTGATTTTGCATCAGCCAGAGTGACTGATGTTTCTTTCATCGTGTTCCTCGAAGTTTCTCATTTGAATAGGTGACTTGAGACTTTTGGTTTGAATGAGGTGTGTCAGATATGTCGGCTCTTCCAGTACAGTTTGTGTCTCAGTTTGCTCTGCATAATTGTATAAAATTACACATCCCTTACCGCAAGTGCATTCCGGTCATCCCGGTAAATCAACCCGTCATCACAGTGTAAAATGTGTCCTGTTCTTGAGTGTCGCCTGTGGTGTCCGGAGTCTTTGTTTTAACGAGAACAATCTTGGCTTGTGTGTGTTTCAGATGAAGACGAAGTCGGTGACAGAATCACTGTAAGAAGTGATGAAGAACTCAAAGCCATGCTGTCATATGTGAGTACCAAAAAAAAAAAAAAAAACCCAGTGATTTCACATATTTGCACCTTGTCACAAATCTGTTCCACCAGCCGTACAACCAAAGCCGTTTCAGATTTATTTTGATATATTGCAGCAGCTTTTAAGGCACTATTTCTTCTTCAGTACGTAAGTTGTTGGGATTGACAAACATTAATGTACTACATGCTGCTTGCCTCCATCTCAATACATTCACTGTATATAACCCAACCTCATGACCAGCTTTTGGTAGTTTTCAGTTTCACATGTCTGCATATACATTTCCACCCCCCCCCCACTAAGTGTGCTGCGCATTTTCATATTCCACCATATTTACTGATCATGCCACGGACAGCAAGAGTAATGATGTGTAGTGGGTTGCTCTACGAGGTACACTGAAAGCTAAATGACTGTCAATTTTTATTATTTATTATTCAGTACTTAAAGTTTTGCCTCATTAAAGAGGGGGCCCCCCTGGGCTGCAGAATTGTTCAAAATCTACTTTCATCTGTGGATGTCTTTTACCCCCCATCAGCTCACAATGATGCTGCTGGAGCCACAGGCACAATTTACACTCCCTGTTTTTTTTTTTGTTTTTTTTTCTTTGTCCGTTTTTTTCCCCCCATCACGCATCCACTTTTGGTTGCTTTTTAATCATTAAGTAGCATAGGGTTGCAGGGTGATTATGCAGAGAGAGACAGCTGTTGTGCAGATGAGCATTTTGAAACAGGGGGGGGGGGGGTACTGACCCCAGCCAGCTTCACGCATAAACGGTTGATTCACTTGATATTGTTTTTGCAGTTCTTCTGTTTTGTGTGCAAGAAGCTTTTTTTTTTTCTCCCAGAATCTGATCATGGACCCATTTCACAGCAGCCACTTCGACCTGAAATAGTAGGGAAACAAAAATGTCTCTAATCACACTCATTAAGGTCCTGCACTTTTAGGGCAGACATTAATATCAGCAGTAAAACCCTGCATTTCCCTACTTTTTCATGTCAGGATGACCACTGTGAAAAAGATCTATTGATTCTTAGTTTTCCGAGGTCCCAGAGATACTCCTGAGAAAGATAACATTACCACCATTATTTATTGCATGAAATACTTATAATCCAACATGGGAATCATATTATGTTGCTTAGATATATTACAATGAAGGAGTGTTGCTTTGACACTTTTTTCAGAAAATGCAGTTTTTCTTTTTATGCGTGTGCTTTAGATGTTGTTGTTGAGAGGCTCTGCTCAAAACCACAGCAAATGACCAGCTCATTTAAAGCAGCCACCCAGAGTGTTCTGTGTATTATACATGAATGTATGATTTTGAATTCGCCGTTCGCAGAACCAATATGATGGGGAGGTTAATTGCTTTGTATTCAAGCTATAATGCCTGCAGCAGCAATAGCAAAATTATTAGCATATGACAAATACTTTCCTAGAATGTGTTATGCAAGTATATCTGTTCAAATTTATCTGGCATACACCTGGCATTCTATACTTTTTTATTTTATTTTTTCAGTGCAGCATATTGGCCCAAGGCTTCTTTATTCAGATGATGTGACATGTGTTAGTCGCATATTAATACGTGATCCCTGCCTACACATCAGTCTACCCAGCGCTAAATTTTAGCGTCAAAAACACTGAGCTGCTTCGTCCACAGATTTTAAAAAAAAAAGCCATTTGTGTGGGGAATTTTTGGCTAACAAATCCAGCAGGGCCGTAATGGTTTTCCATTCCCCACGGGACGGTCCAGTGTGCAAAAAGCTGCTGATCACCTGGAAAAAAAATGGGGCTCACTGAAATACAATTTGCACTGGCCGAGCTCTTTAAATGCCTTATGCAATGGTTAAGCATTACTGTAGTCATTTACATTTGTGTTTCGAGGAATTATTTAATTTTTTTTTTCTTGCCGTGGTCGTTTGCTGCGGTTGCCGTTTGGCCTCCGCTGAGACTCAGGTGGATTTTTGCTTCAGTGTTGTTAATTCTAGGTGAGCAGACAGCCAGTATAAAAGGAATTAAGGGAGACCCGCATGTCAGGCGAAAGGCGATATAATTCATTAGGATCTTTTCTTGCGTGTGTGTGTGTGTGGTGTGTGTGTAGGTTTGTGATAATTAGTTAATAAACGTATAACCACACTTTCAAGTGTGCTATCATTACAGAGGGGTTTTTGTTTTTTTTTTGTTTTGTTTTTTTGCACCATCTAATTTATGATATCTCCTCTAACGCTGCCTGGTGAGAAATTCATGCTCCTCATTCCTGAATAAAATTAATGTTCAAATTCAGCACTTAATTAAAATCAGTCTGCGGAGGGCATTTATTGTGAAAAGTATCCCCCATCACTGGGAGCATTGATTGGTACATGCTCCTGTGAGACCCACTAGTCTTCCAGGCATCTCTAATCATTGTTCGACACCTTGAAAGACAGACGCCCCTGTTCAAAGTTAAAGACTGGCCCGTGTCAGGCGCTAAAAAAAAACCAAAAAAACCCATGTGACCTCATCCGTTCTCCACTCAGCTCCCCCTGGAGGTAGTGGCTCTAATTCCGCCATTCTTACTCCCATTTTCCCTTAGTCTGCTAATGATGATGAGACCCACTCTCTGCTTTTGCTCTCCCGCTTGTCCCTCAAGGCTGAGTGATGGTATTTGGGATCGGACACTGTTTAGTTATTGGCCAACAATGGAGAATGTCTTTTAATAACACACCTACTACAGATTAGGTGGTAATTGCAGCCTTAATCAATAAGCTAGCTGAGCGGAAAATTAAAGGTACATGAAGCCCGACTCCCTCCCCACACCCCCCACCCCTTCCTCACCCCCGCAACGCATACAACACAGTTTTTGGTATCGGGGCTATTGTTCAGATGTGGCGTAGTGAGAACGCTGGAGGGCGAAAGCATAGGGCTGGAAGCGAGGAGGGATCTGACAGTGATAAATAGGCCTTTTAATAACAGCTGTGCCACTTGGGTAGCCATTCTGATCCATTCCCATCCAAGCCGGTCCCATCGTCCTCCCTCCCTCCTTCCCCCAGAATGAGAGAGCAAATTTACATATCTCTGTAATGACTCGGTAGTTCAAAGACACAATGAACAAAAGTACATACAAACTACATACATCTCCCCAAATGCCCAGCTGTATCTGCGGTAAGGTCTCAAAAGTTAATTCTCATTGATTTAAAGCTTCCAAACGGGGGGAGACACGCACACATACACTCGCTAACCTTCAGACACTCACTCACACACTCAGACAGATTCACACAAACAGCAGACACACAGCTTAACAGATGGTTTGGTTAACTGAAACATCAATTATTGCATTGGCTTGGCAAGCATATGAGAGACTCCAGAGTGTGTGTGTGTGTATATGCGTGTGTGTGTGTGTGCGCGCGTGTTTGCGCGTGTTTGCGCGTGCGTGCACGCATGCATGTGTTAGTCCTGTAGGGTATGAGTGTTTGGTGAGCTGGTGACCTGGAGGAGAAAAGGGTTAATGCTACACTCCTTCAGAACAAGCCCACAGGGCATTAGCCCTCATCGGCAACAGATTTCAACACAGCATGCGTACATTTTTTGGAACACTGGATTAATTCTGACGTCATTTAAATCAGCTGCAAGGGTTTTTTTTGGGAGAGGGGTTGTTTTTTTTTTTTCTGAGTCAAATTGCAAATTTAGTAAAGTGTGTTTTACACCGTTATATTTCATTTTGATGGATTGTGTTTCTTTTCTTCTGTTAACATTATTTTACACATTACAACCTGTTCTGCTTTTGGAGCAGCTGTTCCTCCGCGTATCATTTTTTGCTTCCCGTTACATAATGTTCACTTCAAACTGCTATTTCTCGCAACTACTTGTGACTTTTTCCCCCCCTCATAGTACTTCAACACGATGAATGAACAACGCATGAATGGACAGCTGCCGGATCCTCTACAGATTTTTCCAAGAGGTACAGAGTGACGCGTTACAATCTATCATGGATGCGGATGCTTGAAGGCTCTGCATTGTTGTAATTTATGTGTTGACAATTTGGCACAGATATTCTAAATATGCAGAAAATATTTACACTTTCCTGGTCAGAAACTATTTCATAGACTCTGTGGAAGTCACTTGAGTTGTGATTAACCAGTCAGAAAATGGAAGCGTTACGTGATAGAAGTCACAATTTAGCCTCTGGACAACATTAAAATTCAGTTGCTCATTCTATTCATGAATGTACTTTTGTCACTTCAAGGACATTGAAACTGCGAGCTTGTGTCCAAGCAGAACCTTTTCCTGATTTTCATATTGTGGTGTTTCATGTAGAATCACTTTGCAGAATGAATGCCCGCTCAATACAAACCTATATCTGCATGTGAATGTAGAGGCTCTGAAGTTATGCACCTCGTAACAAAAAATATGCATTGAGTCTCTATCTCTTATAGTCACTGTCCCTCCTCTTGTATAGCTATCTTTTTTCTTTCCCTCCCTCTTTGTATCTTTTCCCTTTAACTCCCAGTGACTCGGCCCCCTGCCCCCTTTACCCCTTTCCTACCTACCTACCTACCTACCTACCACCAGCTCTCTCAAGAGCCCAACATCTCGATCGCTCTCGTCTTCAACTAATTTCAGAGTAACCCTCATTTCATTTTTTTTTTCTTTTCTTTTCTTTTTTTTTTTTTTTTACTTTATAAAGAACTGATTCCCTTTCAGCACATTTGTAAATGGCCCAGTGATATGTTCTACAATCTAGTCAATTACTGTTTCAGCCGGCAAGACTCCGGGGATCCGGAACATACATGGCCTGAAGGTACCTATCTCAATAATTGTTTCAGCTGCCTTACACAGAAAATGGGGGTGCGGTGGTGGTGAGGTGGGGTGTTGGAAGTGAATGGATTGGTAGCACTGTGTTCCACTTATTGAAATGTCAATTGCAGTCAAGACTCCTCTGTTCTTTCACTCATTCTGTTGCTCCCTTCATCTATATTTATGTGTGGAGATGGCTCGTAGCAGGAATTGTCTTTTCCCCCCCACATCTCCATGTTATTTATTTATTTATTTATTTGTTTATTTTTGGGAGTGCATAAATAGTCATTTAAGAGCATGGTGTCAACCTCCCCACCCCAGAGTATTCCGATCCTCTCATTCCATATTATAAGAGTAACGGCACTGTTGGTGAAACCAAACCAAGTCAGCCAGGACGATGTTATTGTTCAACCATGAAATTGTCATAACAAGCCCCTCACTCCCATTTACAAATGGCCTTCCTCCAGACCTTCCCAATTTATGTCAAGCATATGTCGCTTTTGAAACTCAATGCTAATTACCGTGGGTTAAATGACTTGACACCTCCTTTATCCCTCCAGATCATCCATATTATATCCATCTCCATTTCAATAATATAACCTCCACCCCCTAGGAACAAAAAAAATACTAAAAGTGCTTTATTTCTTGCATCCTCTGAGGAGCTTTGGTAACAACCACTGAACCATGTCAGTTTCTGTGCGGTCAAGGGTCTGTTTTGAGAAGATCATGTTTTCCAAAACCCTTTAGTCTTTTAGTAATCTTTCCCCTCTTTTCTCCTGTTTTAATGTAAAAGTAATTGGCTGAGGGGAGTCTTGTGTGCCGTTTAAATTAGGTCTTCCTGGGCACTAATTAAAGAGAGAATCCCTCTGCTTTAGTGGACCCCACACTCCGGCCTTTTGACCTCAATTAAATGAGTTATTTTTAGTAACCTCTTTATAGGATCGTCTCCTCTATTGTGTTTGATATCTGTTTAGCATGGAGGTCTATGGGGAGAAAGATACAGATGAATAGATGTATAGAATAATGTCCCCAGTGAGGCATGAAATTTTTTAAGTCAAAACTTGTTATTAGGTCTCCTCTCCCTCTCACTCTGTAGGCTGTCAGTCGTTTCCCTCCGTTTGGGCACCTCTTTCTTTCTCATTGCCTGCCTCCCTTCTCTGCCACGAAAGCCAATTAACCTCCAGGGTGAATTGAGAGCCTGTATTCTACTCTTGTTCATTAGGGGGGTCTGGCCATGTGTCTGTCTGTCTGTCTTTTTGGCCTTGACCACTAAGTAAGTGTGCGGGTGTGTGCGTGCGTGCGTGCGTGCGTGCGCGCACGTCTTTGTGTGCGCGTGTGTTTATGTGTTTGTAAACCTTCAGGTTAATACGAGACCTACTCCAGCCAACGACTGCACACACGCTATTCCAGACCCAATGGCCAACAACAGGTGAGCTTGGGGAGCACGTAGCATGTCCCACTGCTGAACCTGAGTTGTTAGCCGACAGAGGAGTAGAAAGATGACTGAAATGTCTGTGTTTGCCCTCCCCTCAGCTTAAAGAAATCATCTGCTGAGCTGAAGAGGATTTTGACAAATGGACAGGTGAGCTAATGTGTTGATTTAAAGTAGAATTTAATTGATGTTTTCTCATTGCACCTGCTCTCACACCTTCATGCCAGAGGGCACATTGTCACCAGTGGTTTGCCCCACTAGATTACATGTGATGGGGACTGTAGGCATGTTATACAGAGTGTATGTGTGGTAATTGTCTTGTCACTGCGCGCACTGGGAGTAAAGATCTTACAGTCACGCAAACACAAAACACACACACGCGTGCGCGCACACACACACACATAAATGGACAGTAGACAGACAGTGGCTTGTGCGTCAGGGAGACAATTAAGCCGTCCACCTCTCAGGTTTCAGCCGTAATGCATTGAGCTAATAGAACTGTTCGTCCCTTTGCCTCCATCCCTTCAACACTCCTCCTTCCTTTTTTTTTTTTTTTTTTAACTCTCCCTGCTATTTTATCACATCAGTTGAAGTCAAATGCAGGCGGCGGAGTATTGAGTGCGCGCATGCTTGCAGATGTCGTCATACAGTTCACTCCCCTTTCTGCAAAAGTAGTTTTGGCAGTCCTACAATCATATCAGGGCAACGCCTGTACTTCTGAACTGCCCGCACAAAATACTTACTGAGAGGGAATTCAGCATTCATTCACAGATTATCGGAGTTGTTCCAATGCAGCATGGAGTGAGGCAAACATTAATTGGCATTATGATTTGATGGTATTGTAGTTTAATATTAGGCAATGTAAATGTAGCAATGTTTGCTGCGGATATTCTCAATGGTTTTCATTTTTTAAATTCAAAATTAATAAATATGGGGATTTGCACAGCACTAACATTGTGACGCCTGCCACGTCGCCTGTTAGTTTGACATGCTGTTGTAAATATTTCAGCTTTAGAATTCGGGAGGTTGTGTTTTCTTTTGCTGAATGAACTTTTTTTTTTAAATTAGGGCTCGATAGGGATTTTCAAATATTTGGATAGACAAATTATAGCGTGGATGCAAAACACAGGAACTTGAGCTTAGTTTACTTACTTACCAGCTTAGTTTCCCACTGATTTATAGTTTTGTGTAAACAGTATTATGAATAGTATTTTTGCTCGAAATGCCCATTCCTATTAAAAACATGCAACATCTGTTAGCACAAATGCTGTTTATTTGTAAAAAAAAAAAAAAAAAACCTGGTGTTGTACAGTGTATTTAACATGCAGCAGTTAAATCTGCTATGGGTCAAAAATATAAAATCTTAACAGCGACGCCAAATTTCTTTGGAAATGTTAATTACTTTTAGTATGGAATTAAAATGAAAGTGCTCTCATACAGTTGTAGACTCTAGATAAGAATTGGATTAAATGAATTTTTGATAATTACAATACCATCAATATCACAAATTATAATGTAATTTTCATGCACTAGTTTATGCATTTACATTTCTTTACAGTTAATTTATTACGTGTGCAGTCTAAGTCTAGCATGAGAGATGTTATCTGATTCTTGGTTGTCATTGGTTATATTTACTGACATGGCCTTAGCTGACTAAATCATGCACGGTATTAGACTTAGGGAAAACATGCAAATAGTTTTGGAGGAGTCTAGGGAAGAGCAGTCATATTAGCCTGCATATGTAACCCCTACCTGGCCCTTTTGATCAAAGTGCAGTGGAGAAGGGGCAGATTTAAATAAGCTTATGCTTCATCTGACTCTTTTTCGGGACATGTTGGGTTCATGTTGTTCTTGTTGTTGTTGTTTTGACGATTGTTATTGTTTATTTGACTACCCTCATTGGTTTTGTTTGTTTGTTTTTCAATTTACTTTCTTCTGTTACCCGCACATGTTGAAAAATAAAGCATTCATTCGTACATTCAAAGTGGAGAGGAATAACCACAACAAACAAATCATCGTTAAACTCTACATTAGTCAGTCCTCCACTCAGCCAAGCACAATGTCCTTTTATAAATTGGACAGCAAATGTTGTATTGATCTTTGCCGTTCCTCCTCCTGCGTCTGATTTCTTTTGTTGGAGAACGAGAGAGTCACCTGTGTGCGTGTCTTTTCACAGCCTGCAGTGAAAATGCTTCTTTCTTTCTTTCTTTCTTTCTTTCTTTCTTTCTTTCTTTCTTTCTTTCTTTCTTTCTTTCTTTCTTTCTTTCTTTCTTTCTTTCTTTCTTTCTTTCTTTATTTAGAGCCCCATTAGCTGTGGCACAGCCACAGCTGTTCTTCCTGGGGTCAATAGTAAAAACAAAAACAAATAATATTATGCAACAAATTTATAAAAATCAATTAACAGAAAAAAAGCAGGTTGAGCAAAATTAACACAAAAGCAGCTATGTTACATAAGAATATAAAAAACAAACAAACAAAACAAACAATAACCGAAAATTATTCATAATACATCTTGATTCCCATAAATTATATTTGCAAAATATTTCAACTCGTTATAGATCTTAATTATGTTAACTAAAGTATACAAGTAGTTTATACATGATTTGAAGAACGATAAATTTACTCTGTTATCATTACATACAATACAATACAATTAAGGATGCAAACAATCTATGTACCCAATCCATGTACCCATACCTATTACTTCTAGACAACAAACTTCCCTCCGCCATGTAACATCACTACAGCTATACAGTACCATACATATTTTGTTGCAATAAGAATTCTTTTGTTAATTTTTTGAACTTTTTAATGCTATTGGTTTGTTTAATATGCTTAGGCAGTGAATTCCATTCCTTCATACCTCTATAAAAAAACAGCGCGCTTGATGCCTCATCTTAAAACTGTATCAGTTCCCTACAGTGATGAATAAAAACCATGCCAAATGCCTAATTTGAATTTTTAAAAAACGTGCGCGCGCA
>CAAKHG010011239.1:9049-35764 GCA_901007715.1 Dactylopterus volitans | reverse complement strand
GAGCCAAAATGAGTTTGCACAGGGTGCTGGGACTGGTGTGTGTGTGTGTGTGTGTGTGTGCGTGTGCGTGTATATGGGTGACTGAGGCCATGGTTTAAAGGGCCTTGAGTACCATTAAGGTAGAAAAGCGATCTATGAATGCAAGCTCATTCACTATTTACCATCCCTTTACGTACTTCTGTTAAAAGCATTTGCCACAGGAGGGGGGGGGGGCCAAAAATAGCCAGCACAAGCCACAGTAAAGCAGTCATTTATGAAGTTTTATGGCCGTGCATCCAGGGCCAGGATGCCACAATGGGTCACAAGATAAAATTGAGGGGCAGGACACGACTAACGGAGGAGAAAATCAGGGAACATTAATACAAGACAAACTAAATGTTTTCGCTCAGACTCCTCCTCTTAGCAGTTGTCTAACATATGTGGAGACACTACGCTCTTATTCCTTTTTGGTTTTAATATTTCAAGTCTGATTTTGATTCTATTTGTTTCCTGAAGATGAGGAAACAGAAACATGCTAATCATTTGCAATCACGTGTATTTGTATACTAATTCCTTGAGTCTTTTATTTGATGGCGGAAACATTTTCAGCTACTGGTGCGGGTGTAAACACCACAGATGTTTGTGTGTGACGGAGAATAGGAGGAGAAGTTTCCTGGGAGTTTGTACAAGAACATTTTTTATATATTTTAGCACTGGGGGTGGGGGGTGGACAAAAGCAGTGTGTGAGCGAGAGGAAAGTCTGAATAATACATCAGTCATCTCTGAATTATTCAAAGGGGGGAGGGAGCACATGCTGACTGTGGAGGGTGAAGATTATTCCACTCCAATCTTAGCTGCTCATCTGAGTCCAAGTCGTGATGGCAACAGTCTAAGTAAAGTAACTGCCTCTGCACAACAGTCCCCAACCTCCACATCATCCCGGAGGATCCTGTCGTGTTCCCAGGCCAGATGAGAAATAATCCCTCTGGCATACTCTGTATCTACCAAGGGTCTCTTGCAAATAGGATGTGCCCAAGCTGCCTCAGCTGGCTGCTTTGGATATGGGCCCCGGCGCTCCCGTCTGCCTGCCTCTCCAGTCCCCTGCATATGGTGAGGCTCCATCTTGCTTCTTTAGGCCAAAGTATGCCTGGCAAGTTCCCCTCGCAGGCCTGGTTCCAGGATGGCGCCCCAGTCTCCCTCTTTTGGGTGAGGTTCCCACATTTCAGTGATTTATCAAGTTGTTGGAGCCGACAATACTGAACAGTATAGCGAGCGAGGGGGAGCCAGGGGTGAATATTTTCATCCTCTTCAACTAAAATCCAGGTCAGCTTTAGGTTTCCCTCCTGCCCTCTTCCTTTTCCCTCAACCTCCAACCATTTAGCGCTCTCCCCTCGGGGCGGGGCTACCAGGATGGCTCTGCTTTCACCTCAGAACCTTCACTCAGACGCCGCACACGAGTGTTAAAAGAAGAAAGGAAGAAAATGTGGTGAGCAACAAAGTGGTGTGTGTGTGTGTGTGTGTGTGTGTGTGTGTGTGTGTGTGTGTGTGTGTGTGTGTGTGTGTGTGTGTGTGTGCGTGCGTGCGTGCGTGCTTGTGTGTGTGTGTGTGTTGTCTTTGGCAGTGGCACTTTGAGCATGAACTCTGGCAGACCTTGTCACAACAGAAAGGATGTGTATACCCGTGACAGACACACACACACACACACACACACACACACACACACACACTAAAAATGGAAGTCAGAGATCAGTCATCTGATGGGCAGGTGGGGGAGAGTGAAAGATATCTGATGGACTGCAGACTGGGAATAGGGACCAGGAAAAAGCGGTTGCCGCGGCTCGTCTAAACCTCGCTCGATTCAAAACGAGGTTCGAGGTTCAGTGTTTTGCTAAGCTCTCAGGAAAGATTTACGGCACAGGCGCAGACACTTTTATGAGCTCTGTGACAAGAGTGAGACATGACAGTGGAGGTTATCGCTGTATCCGCCGCGCTGCCGTTTCTGTGTGCACGCTAATCACAGGCTGTATTTGTTTCACCTCTGTGACTTCGGTTTGTTAGCCAGGGGAATTTATTGGCCAGCTGCCGTGGCCTTTTGCTGTACATGATCAGAAAGGCAGACACACACACACACACACACACACATGCCTCAAAGGTCTGCCGCCTTGTTTTTAGCTCCCATGTTTAATCACTTGAGCAGATCACTATAACAGAACATATTCTTCACACAGTTGCACACAATCTCTTTCTTCCCCCAGTGTGTATGAAATTTCCAGTGGGGATTTTTAACTGCGGCCATCCCCGCTTCCAGTGCACCCCAACCACCCCGGTCCATATGTCTGGGCACCCAACCTCAAAATGTGCACGGGCCAAAACTGCATATGCATGTCCTGGAAAAATGTACACGTGCCGGCCTCACATTTGGGTAATGCGAGTCAGACATGTGAAGCCCCATTGGTGCAACAGCAGAAAGGGAATACAGAGCAACTGCAGCCTGGCTGTCAACCTGCACTCAGTGGGAGAACACCAGGACAAAAAGGTGAAAAAAATAAATAAATAAACAAATGAAAAGCAGCAACTAGAAATTAAAGGTGTGGACATGGAACAGAATCATCATCGCAACTGCAAAACTTTTCCTGCCACCATATTTAGTTTATGGGAAATATCCATATTTGTTATTGCACCTGAAGCGCAGTTTGAACGTTGAAACCAGACTCCTAAAAGGTTCGCAAATAAACCAATAAGATCTGTGTGTCAGCAGCAGTGAAGAGACGGATCAGAGAACCGTTCTCTCCACTCTTGTGCCAACATCTTTCCCCTCCTGAAATCCTGTAATCTCGGGACATGGGTGATTACCACTTTTTTTCAGTTTTTTTTTTTTTTACAAACTACTCATTTATGCATCCTGCCATCTGTCCAAGTGGTCATAGACAAATTAACAGCTGTTTTTCAAGGGAGAACATGTAAATTGGGAGCCTGAAAATCAAAAAACCTTATCGTTAGAAGAGGCGCAAAGGTCGGGCGCGGTGCTAAAACAACACTGAAAGCGCACTGCTGATAACGCAGCACATCTCCTGCTTAAGAGTAAAATGATCTCCTTTGGTAGACAATATAATCACATTTACCCATTTTTACATGATGCATGACTGATCAGAGACCACAGGGGGTCCATTAAAAACTGACCAAGAAGACACACATGATCCAACACCTGCGGTTAGATAATTCATATTAAAGCTAGAGTCAGTGCTCGGTCAAGAAGTCACACACGCACGCACACACACACACACACACATACACACACACGCGCGTACGGACACCAGCATCCATCCTCTTTGCTGCCGTGAAGGCGGAGGAGAGTGTGTGAGTGACTGAAGCAGAAACAGAGGGGCCTGTGTTTACACTGGCAGAGTGAGCGGCTTGTGAGCCCAGTGGAAATGGCCAACACTCTTCTGCTGGAGAAAAAGCCGCACCATGACTGACGGGGACCACTGGCCTTTGAGGTTCCGCATACATCAGCCCGGCCAGCCTTCCCAGCATGCCTCAGACCCCAGGGTGGCCGCACCAAATGAAACAAATGAGAGAGATTAAAAGAAAATGGTTGCCATACCAGGAACATTGCAGGAGTGTTCGGAGAGGGTGAAAGGGTGCATGCGGCACAGAGAAGCCCGACATCTAAAGAGGCGTCCACTAACTGGCTATACACTGTAATTCCAGCACTAATGGAAGGCCTTGGATGCCAAAGGCATCCCACCAGTGTCGTTTCTGGGACTGTCTTCATTGACAACATACAGTATTTCATCCCCCGAGAGAGAACTAAATACACAAATAATTGCTGTACATTTCCTTCCATGTTGGGCTTATATGTTTCCATCATGTATTCCAAACCATTTTTCTCCATCTAATTGCATATAAAAGGGAAATAACATCCAGCATAGGGCCTCGGTGGTCTCACAGCAGACCACAAACACAGAGCTGATTTTCTTTTAAGATGTGTGTACAATTTACATTTTACATAAGAGTTCTCCACATAAATCCTTGCATTACCATCATTGCACAATACCATCTGGCTTGTGGGAAAAGAAAAGATTTCATGTATCGGCATTTGGATCTCCATCAACAAGCCCAGACTCTATCAATTCAGATAATTACATGAGCTGGGTTTACTCCTTTGCACAGCAGCTTTACGTCGTAGATGCGCTAACGGGGGCAAGTCATGTCAGAGCATGGAAGTCCAGCTGGACAAGATTCAGCAGGGGCTGAGGAGGAGTTAACGAGGAAATGCATTGATGGACCCACAGGCTAATACATGGCCTGTCTGTCACAGCCAGAGAAGGCATGCGCACACACACGCACACAGATCATGAACAGTATGGCATTAGAGTATGTATGTAGATCATTTTTTGATTTACTTGCACCCCGTGCTCATACATCTTAGCTTGCATTGTGGCTAAGGCCCTCACTGCAGTTGCCTCATGCCAGAAAATATCGGGATCAGAGAAGGTTTGGGGAAACTTCCAACCACAAGCTTGTAAACAGGAGGTCCACCAAGCACCCGCGCCGTCTTCTCAGCACTGGAAACAGCAGCATTTTAATTTTGTGTAAATTTACATTAGTAAATACTCATAAATCCAGTAATGAAACTTCACAAAAGCCCAGGAACGCCATCTAGTGGAGGGTAAAAGAGGTGTCTAGTGGGATGCACTGACACCCACATAAATGACGCTTATCGAGAATACCACAATATTCTTTAAGGGGGATGGAGTGTGGGGTGGGTGGGTAGATCGTATATCATAGGCATATTTTGATATTGTATTGATACACAGATGCCGGTTTCTCTAATTATATAAATCACAAAGGCACATGAAACATTTACATCAGGTTTTCAGGGCAGTAACTCTGCTTGACGAGTACATTTTCCTGCAATAAGAAACAACTGAAGTGAATTCAACTTTAATAGATAAAACAAATCCTTTTCTTTTGAGGAAAATGATAATGGTCCTATGGGAAGTCCACAAAGGCAGCCACAATGTACTTTAATCTTGAAGCAAAATCCTGAATATTTAAAATTTTTCCAAATTGGGTTCAAAAAAGGTTTTATCTTCTGGTTAAATTAGTTGGATGATTGGGCTTCACTGTGCCCAGTGACATACTTTATGTCCAGGTTGACTGAGGACTGTGTTGGCATTCATCTGCAGAAAGTGCCTCACTTTTAAACCTAACTTGGTACCTTCAACAAGAAGTTGGGACATTATAACTGCTTTGAAAAGTAGTTTCTGTCCAGTATATAATCAACACAAGTACGATGTAGAGACCTGAAGTAGTCAGACTGGACCTCTCAGTGAACTGCATCCTGCAGTCTGAATTTTATACAATATTTCCATATTCCAACATTTTCTAGATTTGTAAAAGAAAAAGAAGCATTAAAAGTTTAATTCATTTGTTCTTTTAAAAATATCTAACTTAGCTATTGTGTGAAATAACCATATGAGACAAAATGTATTATTCAGAAAATCTTTATAAATTGTGATTATTACACAGTTCCTTCATCCAAACACGTCTGTCAGTTATTAAGGGCCCCCTCAACAATGAGGACAGGCATGAGCCCCATAAATGTTTTTTCCTCTTAGTCAGGAAATCCTTCGCTGCATTCATGAAGATGCATACGCAGCCTAATCTGTTCCTACTCGCGTGAATGTGTTGATGAATTCTGGCGCGTGCAACCCCAGGCAACACAGGTACAGGATTCTGACAAAAAAAAAAAAAAACTATATAGAACAAAAGAAAAATCTAAAGAACCGGCTCTTTGGTTGAAATTTTGCCAAATTGTTTCTTACAATGAAAAACTTAATTACTTTCTGACTTAAAAACCTAGGACTGAACCAGAAAATTGTGGTGATAGGGAAGAAAGCTACAATAAATGCAGCTTGTTTAAAAGAAAAGATCACTCAGTGAAATAAAAAAAGACAGGGTTTAATTTTAAGAGATGCAAATAAACAACAGTCAGGTGCCGGATGTCATGTTAGGAGGTTAAAAAAGATACACACAAGAGAAATGGATGGGTGCATAAGAGCCTTAATTAGCGTTCTTTCTCTGTGTTCTCATGAGGTATATCGATGTTTATCCCCATTAACATTTCAACGCAAAAAAAACAACCTGTCTGACTCCTTTCAGTTATGTGTGGATGTTAGTGAATTTCACTCTTACCTAAGAACGACCGGGAAATAAGAAAATGTTCATGGATGGCACAAAAGCTCTTTAATTGTTCCTACGCACCATTAAAGATCAAATATGTGCATTTGAACGTGTCATGCACGAGCCGTTGATTCTGAAACCGAGTTTGCTTGATGTGCTTATAGAAACAACCACCAGAGGGCGTCACCGTCCTTCAGCTCTCCCATAACTGCAGACTTACTGTGGGATGATTTAATAGAATCTTGACTTACTTTACAATAGGCTACATACAGATATGAATGACAGCGTATTGTACAGCTCACAAGGTGTACACTGAGGACCTTCCTCGCACATGCTGTGTGATCAAACTGTGATGCCACGTTGAACAGCAGATTCTTTTTCCCTCAAGCCTTCCTGAACACCTTTGTATTTGGTGTTTAGACACCAGGCTTCACCGAGCTCCATCAGGCCTGTTCCCTGCTCATATCTTGAAATCTACCTAGAGCGCAGTCAGTCCACAGTCACACCTTCAGGCAGTTCCACCACCACGGGGGCACAGTCGTCCAAGTCCACATCAAAATCCCAGCGAAACTTCTTGGTCAGGTGGGCTTTGAACTTCTCTGCTCTTTTGCGGAGAGCGCCGTCTACTCCAGGTCCGCTGGCAAACTGGAAGAAGTCCTGGGAGGACAAATATCATTAAGTGGGGTTGTCACAGTACTACAATTTCAAATTCCATACATTGCATCCGTACCATGGGGGCGGTTAAAATTAGAGAGTTAAATCAATGACAACAATACCTTTAAGTTGTCCCACATAGTACAAAAAAAATACAGTAACATAACTGTGAGGTGTATATGTGACAAAAATATTTTAAGTCTCTCTTAAGTAGCGCAAAACCAGGCGCAAAAACATGTGCCAGCTTGACATTTATGATAACTGTTTTAATACTTCAATGTTGCTGAAATGGGAGCTTTACTGACCTCTCAAAACTACTCTTACACACAGACGCCAGGGGGTCGGGCCTCACGATGCCTCGGCAAGTTTGTCGTGCTACTCAACTTTGTCGCAACTGCTTTGCGGCATCATTGACACGCAGGCTTCCCGACATCCTCAGCCTGTCACTGCTCGGTAAACCTCGTTACCGCAAAATACTTCCCAACGGCACTTTCGCTCCTCTCGTTTTCGACTGAGCCTGCTCGCAAAGGCCCTCCAGCAGCAGTACTTTCCCCGTTATGTTGGTCCGATGCAGGCAGGCGACAGCAGCTCAGTGTTGTGGACGACAACTTGCGTTCATGTTTTGCGCTGATAGTGAGGGGAGAGCCGGGGCTGTCTGCCTGTCAAACGAGTTTTTAATCCAATACTAACTTTTCTGTATCAACGAGTATAAGATTAGCAATGGTTTTTTGATGACCCTAACCATAAGGGCAAACATCAGTGGCAAGGTAGTAATTTCAACTGATTCTTTGACACTGCTGGCGCACCCAGGACCACGACTGCATACACACGCAGTGTGCATTAAGTATTCAATATTCCTGACACAGCCATGTCAAAACAAATCTTTTGGCTTTCTGTTAATTTTTTCATGTTAAACAAAGAAACCCGCAAACAACTGCACACCCACTAAAAACACCTGACATGTAGTTTTTAGGCTGAGAAGAAGAAAAAAAAAAAAAAGGTTTGTGCACCCCGATGAAGCTTCTACTGCCGACACTGCATGATTATGTATTTCATGTTTCCCCCCTCAAAAATGTGAGGTATTCTGAAGGTGTGCGTCTACCTGCAGTGTCGAGGTGAGGAAGTTGTTCTGAGACACGATGTCCACGAAGAAGTCCGGAGGGACTTCTCCCAGCTGGTGGTAGAGCACAGCTATGAGCCCCAGGTAGAGATCCTTGTGCTTCTTCATGGCCGCCTCTGACCGACACAGCAGAACCAGGAGACGCTTCCAGTGCTCAAAGCCCTCGTACACATTCCCGATCAGGAAACACACAAAAGCAAACTGCAGCTCGCCTGGGGGGAAAAAAGGGAAATTCAGCATGCGAGCGTGTGGGACTCGAAAGAGCAACTCCTGCCGCATCTACCGCGGCCTGTGAAGGAGCTCACCTAGCAGGTTGAGGGGCTGCGCCTCGTGGTTCTTCTGCAGCACGGTCTCAAGGGCGTAGCTGAGGTCCAGGCTGCACTGGGTGATTTGGGCTGGAGTCGCCCCCGGAGGATACGTCTTCTCCGGGATAACAGAGAAGCGCAGCTCGGTCCCCTCTCTGTGCTTCATCCTGGGAAGTCTGCTGAGTCCCTCTCGTATGCTCTGGCAGGCTGTGTCGTTCCTCGGCTGCTCTGCCCTGTCCTTGGTGTGTCTGAGCTCAACCTCGGGAATGACGTCACTGAAGGCACATATTCGACCCGAGAGAGGTTGCAAGTTGTTGGCCACCTCCTCACTCAGACGGTCAGTGAGGGCCACCCACTTCCTCATCACCTCATAAGGATAAGGCCCCAGGTGAGGGTCCAAGTCTCGCAGGTTCGCCCTAATTTTGCTCACCTCTTCCTCATTCTGGGAAGCTGAGAAGTCGAGGATTTCTTCCTCGGGATCCCAGTTAGCCAAAAGGACATCTCTGGGCTTGAGGGTGAGGAATAAGCCCGTCTTTGGGCCAATCTCTCCTCCGCAGCTAGGCGGGTTGACGGAGCAGTAGTTGAGGAAGTGCAGGCCCGGAGGGATCATCTTCACGCCCCTGAAGCGCGGACCAACCTGCCAGCTCTTGCAGTCGATCCCGATCTCAGTACCCTGAGGGACTCCGAGCAGCACCAGTGTGGCTCCCTCCTCGAACAGCCTCCGCGCAACATCAGGATCCATGTCCACGCTGCTGCTGGTAGCCATGTCTGCTCTGCCTCGTTGGCTTTAAATGACTTTTTCTAAGGTAACTCGACAAACTACACACTAATCCAAGCGTTACGACACCAAGAGACAGGTTTTTAATACCCAGAACGTTTAGCGGGATTCCCCCGAGCGGTGTAGCTCCGGACAATTGACGATTAGCAAACACCGTTTTACGTTGCTTTGAACGCGAGAGGTTTTCGCGGCTGTAATTTGTCGAGTAACATTTTTGAAAAGCCGTTTTTTTTACGTGTTCGTAACGCTGTTAACGGCAGCTCGTGCTTAACGCAGCCCGACCATGACCAGCTAGCTAACCGCTGAAGTTACGTGTCTGTGGAAGTTTCGCCTCGTAAGCGAGCAGCAACCTGTACGCTCGCGTCTGTGCAGCAGAGATTTCGCTCCGGAGAGAAACACTTGCTGTAGATGAGTTCTGCGTCTTTAAATGAAGACGTTTATTTGTGGTAAGAATTAATTAAAAATGCTTATGACGATTATTAATTTCACAACAATCCCTACAGCTATATAAATAAATATATACCAAATAAAAGGCATTTGCTGTCGTAGCCATTTAAACCACTGAATATTTACCATGGAATATAATGCAACAACCCTGCAATAAATTCTCCTTTTTTATTGAATATTTTTGAGAGAGGCGTTGACTACTACTAAATTTGACCAAATTTTAATAGACTTAAGCGTATTCTAAAGTGTATATATACATTGCTTCAAAACAGCAGAGGTCAAGTGCATGAAAAACGAAGAACATCATACAAATCATCCAAAAATATTTTATCAATTAAAATCAATCTGCTTATTCATAATTTTAATAACTACTCATTGTATTAACAATATAATCATAATAACAATGATAACATTGTACCTACAAATATTATTTATGTTAAAGAAGCATTTTTAATTGTCTGTTTTTGTGTATGGGGAATGAAATCATATAACTGACAGGACATTTTAACAGTAGCACATGGCTTATAAATATAAAAGCATTTGTAGTTACAAAACCTAAGAAAATGTGCACCAGAAAAAAAGTACCAAAATACAGTATGGATACTTTTGCTTCATCTGTAGATCCTGTTAAACTGTTCCATTAAACAAGCAGCAACACCCAGACAAAGACCCCAGCTAATTGAGTTTTACTGTTGCCTTAGTGTTTTTAGTATTTTGTCTCACGTTCATTGTGTTTCTGTCCCCATTTTTTGCACTGCAGTATTTTTGCACTTTCACACGATCTTAATGTTATGTTTCTTTATCAGTCTTTTGTACTCTATATTCATGTGTATTTATATGCCGGTAGGACAGTATTTCATTTTTGTAGGCACACTCGTGCCTACAAAAACTAAAAGCGATCTTGTATCTCAAATCTTGAATCTTGAATGTTGACATGCAATTTCTGGTATAGTGTTAATCTACAAACCACTGAGAGCTTTTAAACAGTTAGCATTTATGAAGCTGCATTTCCAAAATACACTGTAAATACAGTTGGTGATTGTAATACTATGTTTGATGCAGGATTCTGAAATCCACCAGAGATCCTCATGAGAAAGGACGATGAGAGATGAGAACCAGGGAGATGCAGTCTTTCCTAATTTTTGAACACATAGATGCTCTGCAGTTTCTGCCAACATGTGTTCAATGCCTTGATAACTTTGATTAGCCTGCTCCTCTTCCTCTTCTTTCCTCGTATTTTCCGGGATGTTGAACAAGAAGCTCTCTTTCCCTGCAACATTCAGCCAGAAGAAAAGTTTTGTTAAGCATTAAAAGTCTGGCTTATCTCCAGCTTTTAATCCTGTTCTCAACTGCTTCACAACACTAGGATGTCTGCAAACCACTGGCCCAACAGTGGGATGCTCAAAATTACAGTAGTTATTCATTATCTTATCTCATTATTTTCTCTGATTTGTACGCCTGTGTATAAGGGATGGTAAGGACTGAAATAACCATTTTCTACACAACTTTCTTTTGCTCTTTTTTGTACAAACTAATTGTGGCGAAATTGAAAATAAATACATGTATTCATACATTAAGATTAGGTCTTTAAAGTGCTTGCCTCTCACCAAATAATCAGGACTGCAGTGATGAATGATGAGCTGCTCCATGCTCTCTATTGTCTTTTCCATTTTAGACTGGTGGCGGCCACTCATCTGACACCGCATCTGCTCTGTCATGCCATAGATGGAACGCAGGATGCGATGTGCCTGCCGTTGAAAACAAAACACAGAAACAAAACAGCTGAGAGGAATTAAAACTGTATGTGTAGCCGGTCTGACTAATCTGCGGTTTGATGAATAATCCGCACAGACACACCAAAAAATTAAATCACAGATGTTGTGAAATCAACTCTACCAAAGCATCAGGACAAATGATCAGACTGAGGAACTATTACACTGTCCATGGTGCTGAAATACTGAAGTACCAATTACCTTTCTTGAAGAACAGGGGTCTCTCTCTTTGGAGGTATCAGATAAGCCAGACAAATCCTGCAACAGAGGAACCACATACAGTCGTGTGAAAATAAATCAGAACTTCCTGGCCCTCAAACAGTGGATGGCAGCCTAACACAGGATTTTGTTATGCAACAGGGTTATTGACAAATATGCACTGTGTGTGGGGGGATCTAAACAACATTTTTGGAAAAAAAACAAAACATTGAAGCAGTGTGATATCTGATATTTAAGAAAATATGTCACTGACTTTTCAATTCTTTCAGAATTTTTGAACATTTTTACTCAACTCCTCCATAAATTTGTCTTATGTTGTTACATTAAAAAAAACACATTTTCTGGTCAAATATTATATAAACAGCAAGAGAGAGATTTATCTTCATTGTTTGACACATATTTTCATATAGTGTTATTTATATGATATTAAATGTGTAACACTTTTCATCCCAAGACTTGTTGGGCTATGTGAGACACACTTTGCTTTCAACCTTTCAAAACTTGAAAAATTGTAACAATGTATTATGAGTGATGATTAATGCTCACCTAAATCAACAATTCAGCTGTTTTTAAGGTATTTTAAAATACAAACACATTTTTGGTTCATTTGTGTGTCACAACATAGGACAATATGTCACTAAAGGACAGATATTAAGGAGTGTCAGGGGTATTACAGCAATGTATTTTTATTTAACTTTGAAAAAGTCAAAGATGAAACAGTTCCAATTTTTATACAAACAATATCAACAATATTTTAAAAAGAAAACCAAAAAAATCATTATTTTTAACATCAGAGCAAATATTTGAACTTTAAACACTGCAAAATGTTTCCTAATGCAGTAATGTAGCATTAAATGTGTTGAGGAAGAAGGAACATGACATTTTAACACTTAATATAAACCATGTTTTTGAAAAACAAAAAATCATTTTTTCCAACAAAACAATGAAGGTAAATACTTATAGGAGATGAACATTTCAATTCTAGTCATGTTCTGTGTGGTCCTCCCAGGAGCTCCTCCCTTTTGCGTGGATCCCTGTAAATCTTCTCTCTCTCTCAATTCTTTCACTCAAAAGACTGAAACATGTTTTATACTTATTGTCATGATACTTTATAACAGTACAAATTCTCTGCAAATCATCTAGATCAATGTAATTATTGCATTTAAAAACACTAAAAGGGTTAAACAAATTATTCAGTTATTTCAAATGTTTCTTAAAGAGACAGTGTCCCCTAGTGTGACATTTGGACATTTCTGGAGGATTCAACCTTGAGTGGGAGCTAATGACCTTGCTATTCCTAGCTAACCTGTCACTAGCAGTTAGCATTTGCATAATTTTCCATAATTATGTAGTTTAACCTAACGTTTTTAATTTAAAAATATATATAATTTAGGGATGTCACATCAAAGGGCAACAAAAAGTTAAATATTTGCACAATGCTAAGGCAAAAACTTACCATCTGCTCATGTGAGGGGTTTTTACATGAAGCTTCAATAACATTAACCTGAATGGGGTTCTTCAATTGAATGAAGTTGTCATGGAATTGCCCCATTTAAAATCAGGATATGGGGTCACGGGACATGGTTTTTAGAAATATACAGATGAAAAAATTGATGCCATATATTAAAATAGACACTTCATGCCGGAGTTATCTATAAATATTTTATGCTTTTTTTCAATTATAAAAATTGAAAAAATTATAAATTTCATTGAATTTTGAGATTTGGCTCAAAATTCTTGGGGAAAAAAATCTAACAGCAAAGCAGTTTATATAACAACAGGTCCATGTAAAACAAGTGTTAAACCATTTACTGCATAGTCAAGGATGACAATACTAATATTCAATTGTATTTTATGGGACAATGAAAATGTCATGTCAATAACCCAATAATACGACTATAAACTATATAATCCGTATAAATGTCACCTATATGCGACAAAATGCCATCTACCAGATTCTGCAGCTCAACGAAGATGACCTCTCTGTAGGAGCCCAGTATTTCTTTAAAGTTGCATCTAAGTTTACCACAAGAGTCGGTCAGAAAGAGAACCAGCAGGACACTACGCAGCAGGGCTCCGGCCAGACGCTAAAAAAGGAGAGAGATGTCTGTTAATATATTTTGCAAAGACAAAGTAAAGTTTGTGAAGGAGACTTGAGGAAGACTTTTTGGACTAAGATCAATTTCGACCCTTATTGAGGTCAAATAAAGAAAAAGTACATCGAGAAAAGAAAAAAAAGAAAGAGACCGTGAATCGGTGATCTCGGGCGCACGGAGCGTCAATTACCCAGCGGCTTCCTGACTCGAATGTGGAAACGCCGCCGCTGGAAACGCGCCACTGGCGCACTTTTCCGGTGTCACACCTGCGCGGGTCTGTTGCGTAAACACGCAGCACGTGCTCAAACGTCTCTTACCATTTATCATGTTCTACTGCGGGATCCTCGGGCGAGCAAAGCCTTCTCTCTCGGTCGCGCGGGGCTCCCAGGAATCACTTCTGATCAGGCTGCACATTGCACCCGAACTGTTTGCTGTGCGCCACCGCGGCTGCCAACATCACCCGAGTCGCCGCCACTCCTTCCCCGTCATGGATTGCTGGCGCCCGGTTTAGGATTTCAGCAGACTCCGCTATGTGGTGTTAACTAAAGCGTAGATATTTTTTTTTTTTTTTGCGCGAGGGCAATGTTGTGTCCGCGCACGCACGCTCGACACACCCTCTCGCGAAGATCCGGTCTGCTCACGCGCGGCAGACTTTTGACGGATGGGGGTGGGGGGCCCAGGCAGGACGGGCTCTCCTGTGATTGGTCAGTTTTCAACAAAACGCATTCGTAGTCAAAGTCGTAGACGGCGACAGCGCGAACACGGGGATTCGAGGCATGTCCCCGGTCCAAATTGCTGCCTTTCAATTACACGGTTTGCATCAGTAAAGAGCTAAAGAGTTGCTGTGCGCTGATCTCCGATTGGTTGCCCTTAAAGGATCTTGGCAGAGGGACCCTGCATCTACATACACTTTATGTGTGTGAAAGTGAAATCTCTATGCTGTTAACTGACCCTGCGGCTCTTCAGGGGCGCAAAGACAAACCATTTTTAAGCCATGAATATAATATTAACAGCTATAGCGCAGCTGCTTGACATCCTATCGCAGGGCACGGCAGTGACAGAGAGCTCCAGGCAGGTGTCCTGGTGAGTGGGTTAGAGACGGGGCTAGGGTTGAGGTCGGGACTGGGGTCCGCCTCAGGAGCAGTGATGATGGGGCTTGGAAGCTGCAGGCAGGTTGGGTGGGCAGGTGGCTTGAGGCGGAGTCGAGGTAGATAGTAATTGTCTCATCTTCTCTTGTCTTATTCCGCTAATCCGGGTCCGGGTCTCAGGGGCAGCAGTCTCAGCAGGCTCCGCGCCCCCACCACTTCCACCAGTTCCTCTGGGGGGAAACCGAGGCATTCCCAGGCCAGGTGTCATAACCCCTCCAGCGTGTCCTAGGTTTACCCCTGCGCCTCCTTCCAGTGGGAAATGCTAAGAGCATCTCCAGAGGGAGACGTGCAGGTGCCCAAACCACCTCACCTCTCTCGATGCAGAGGAGTGGTGGCTCTACGCTGAGCCCCTCCCAAAAGTCAGAATTCCTCACCCTATCTCTAAGGCTGAGTACGGCCACCCTGCAAAGGAAACTCATTCAGCCACCTGTACAATCTCGTTTTCTCTGGCACTACCCAGAGCTCCTGACCACAGGTAAGGGTCAGAACAAAGATTACCCGGTAAATGGAAGGCTTAGGCTTGGACCTCAGATTTGCAGGTGCTGATCCTCATCCCTGCCGCGGCACACTTGGCTGCAAACCGCTCCAATGACAGCTGTAGGTCATTACTCAGTGAAGGCAGCAGAACCACATTGTCTGCAAAAAGCAGCAACGTGATCCTTAGACCGCCAAACATGACCACCTCCGACACCTTACTACACCTAGAAATTCTGTCAATAAAAGTCATGAACAGGTGACAAAGGGAAGCCCTGTTGGAGTCCGACCCTCAACAAGTCTGACTTACTACCATATATGCAAACCAAGCTCTGACTCCGGCAATACAGGCACTTAATGGCCCATAGTAACAAGCTGCCCATCCCATACTCCCAGAGCGCCCCCAAAGGATGCCTCAAGGGACACATAAACCTTCTACAGATCAACAAAGCACATGTGGACTGGTTGGGCAAACTCCCATGACCCCTCTAGCAATCGTGCAAGACTGTTCCATGACCAAGACGGAAGCCACATTGATACAAGGTTTGACAATCAGACGGACTCTCCTCTCCAGTGCCCTAGAGCAGACCTTACCAGGGATCCTGAGTAGTGTGATCCCTCTGTAGTTGGAGCACAGCCTCTGGTTCCCTTCTTGAAGATGGGTACCACCACCCCACTCCAAAGGCCCCAACCCCGTGTCCATGCAGTGTTACAGAGACATGTCAGCCAAGTCAGTCCCACAACATCCAGAGCTCAGGACAGACCTCATCCACCGCCGAAGTTCTTTAACTGTGTCAATGACCTCAGCCCCAGTGATGGAATAGTTCACCTGTGATTCCCGATTGAGGAGATACACAAAGAATTCCTTCCACCACCCAAGGATGTCCTCAGTTGAAGTCAACAGGTCAACAGCCCCCCATCCTGACTGTAAACAGTTTCCCCTTCCTGAGCCACCGGACAGTTTGCCAGAACTTCTTTGGGGTTGCCCAAAAGTCGTCCTCCCTGACCTTGCCAACTTTTTCCATGTCCAAGTTCTTGCCTCCCTGGCTGCCCGAGCTGCAGATTGTTTGGCCCACCAGTAGCTGCCAGCTCCCGTAGGAGTCCCACTAGACAGCCACGCTCTGTAGAACTCCTTCTTCAGCTTGATGACATCCCTGCCCTTCTGGTGTCCACCAGCAGGATCAGGGCTTGCCGCCACGACTGGTCCCAGCAACCTTGCAACCACAGCTGTGGACAAGCGCTTCGGCAATGGCAGCCCAGAACATTGACCACTCATACTCAATGTCCCCTGCCGCTCCCGGAACGCAATAAAGCTCTGTGGGAGGTGGGAGTTGAAGATCATCTGGAAGCAGTCCTCAGGCAGACGTTCCCAGCAGATCCTCACTACCTGTTCTGGTCTCCTAGGTCTGTCCAGCATCTTACCTCACCATCTTATCTAACTCACCACCAGGTGGTTATCAGTTGACAGCTCTGCCCCTCTTTTCACCCCACTGTCCAAAACATATGGCCACTGGTCAACTGATCCAACTATAAAGTTGATCATACACCTGTGACATAAGGAGTCCTGGTGCATAAGCACAGACAACAGTCAGCACCTGTTCCCCGACCAGTAGGCGCAAGGAAGCTACCCTTTTGCCAACGGGGTGAACTCCCAATGTGCAGGCTGAGAGCCGAGGGGCTAGGAGCAGACCCACACCTGCCCTCAGCCTCTCACCCGTGAAAATTCCAGCATAGACGAGGGTTCAACCCCTCTCAAGGAGTTTGGTTCCAGAACCCAGACTGTATGTTGAGGTGAGGCTGGCTACATCTAGTCGGAAACGCTCAGCCTCCCACACTAGCTCAGGCTCCTTCCCCACCAGTGCGGTGACATTCCATGTCCCCATAACTGACATGGGAATGATCACAGGAGAGCCCATCCTGCCCTGGCTCCCTCCTCCTTTGTGTCAAAAGTCTAATGCAGCGCAACTGACCCTCGCAAGACCGTGTGCTGAATTTGTGCTCACGGACACAATCTACGCGCATATTAAATGTAGTAGTACTCTTGCCAAGTTAAGGCACGAGAAAATTTGCACGATTTCGGATTTGCTTTCGGTTTCGATGGAAAGACGTGAGACTGCTGCAAGGAGGAGCGGCGGTCGCGAGTGGTGGTTTTTGCTGGATGCTCTTTTGCTAAGTGCTACATTTCCGGAGAATCTGGTCCCAATTCACGAAATTGGAACTCCAAAGCTGGAGTGTTCAGTCTTCCATCGAACTGACTCAGCTGCGCTTTGTGGTTATGTTACAAAAGAGCCAACGAATCTGACCAGTTTTGCGTCAATTCAAAAACTGCCCGTCTGCATGTGACCTAGTAACCACATGGGTGGATTAACATGTGCTCGACTCATCCACCGCACATTTTTCAGAGGAACAGATTGTGCATTTAAAATTACACTTGGCATTAATACTTGCAAAAACAATGTTAAAATTAGATTCAGAGATGGTGTGATTCACCTTGTTTATTTGACGCCTGAAAAGTGTTTTCAAACATTTCGACATAAAAAAAAGCAGATATATCTATAGCATGACACATGATGGAATAGTCCCTGACAGAACAGACAGAGCTTGCTGGCCAGATGTAACTTCTTACATACACTTCAAAAAAACAAAAACGCATTTGATGTTTCTTTTCACAAACACAAGTTTAGACAATGACAACTGGTGGATTTCGCTCAAACCCTGAAAGGTGGAATCAACTCGTGTTTCTCTCTGATACCGACTTGTAAAACTGTTCAGTCATTTCTATGTGTTCATGAATTGTTTTACAATTTCCACGACGACAATGACACAAACTAGAATTCTGATACTGGTCAGCACAGAAACACATTAATGTCAAAGTAAAAACAACTAAATTAATTGGAATTATTATATTTAAATTTAGTTGTTTTTTTTTTCCCTCTCCACCTGAGTAACTACAGGTGCTGCCAATTATCATAAGCATCCACATGACGTGCTGCATGGAGATTATCTGCGTGACGTTCGGGCTGTGCTTGGAAAAGCTGGCAATTAATTTATGGCATTTTAATTTAAAATGCGATGACACTTGTTTTCACTTTGCCATTAAAAGTATATTTCTTGCTGGCTCATGTCAAAAAAAAAAAAAACACACAAAAAAACTGAATTACCACAATTGAATTTTGTAAAGCAATACTACATAAAACAGGTAATGGGTCTGTATGAATAGCTGTGTCCGCTGCAGACGGTCGAGAACAATAGCTGTGCATGTCCATAGTTGTTCCCTGCCACACTGCTTGTAGAAAGCCTTCATCGGGTGCTGACAGTCCAACTCCTCCATCTCAGAATGTGTTCTTGATTTTGCTGGCTATCTGTGCTAGGATCTCGCCCGTCTTCTTTTGCCAGTTCAGGACGTGTTTGGACTCGGCACACCACAGCTCTCCATGGCGGGGTTCCACAATCTCGCAGCGCTTTCGCACCTCTTCCTGCTGCTCCTGATGTGACGGATGGAGAACACAATGAGGTCAGGCGACTGCAGTCCAAAAACACGACACAGGCACTTGCCACATGCGCGCACGCTTTCTTGGGAGTGACTGGCAACTTTGTGAATGAAACGAGGCAATAATGTTAAGGCGCAACATGGCGTAGGAAGACAGAAATGTGGATTTATTAGCACATGTACACACCTACATACAGAATTCCTGAAGTTGTGCTGGTAATTTCAGTCTACTGAGGTCATTAGTATCTACAACACTTCCAGTCCATTGATTTTTTTCTCAGTCTGACCTGTAATATCTTCCTAATCACAAACCTGGAATTTTGAATGACTGCAGTCACCGGCCTGATTGTTGTTTGCTTCTGCCTGCGAGTCAGTTTGCAGTTAACATGTCTGTAGAGAGTCTCTAATTTGCGTACTCAACACTGAAGTAGTATACTAAAGGTCATAAGTGTACCATTTCTGTTCCACGGTTATACAATTGAATAATGGCCAAAAACATTGTTTCTGCAGAAAATGGTGAATGACCTTAGCCTTAAACACTGCAAATGTAAAATGCCATTGCAATATCACTCCTCTATTGATTATAAATCCATGTTTGTGCCAAATTTACGAAGATATCAATAAACATGTTTTTTAAGAATGATATAGAAGGACAAATGAGCAGACAAGCCAAAAGCATAATGCCTTCAGTGGTGGCTGTTTTCATCTTGGAAGCCTAAAAATATTCAAAACAACTGGAGTGAACAGAGTGGATGGAAAATCTATTGCTTAAGGATTATGTTTGGGATTCCTCTGCCCAAATACAATTCTCTTGCGCACAGCCTTTTAAATCAGCGACGCAACATTCTTGAGTGCAGTTCTGGTCATGACTATTTGCACAAACCAAGTCCAACTGAAAACATGTTATAAATTTGACCACTGCCACAGAGTCACACAGGCAGCTTAAAGACAGACAATAAAAAAATCATTACTTCTGTCCCATGCTGCAGCTCAAACTTGTAGAAGAGAGCCCAGGCATCTCCCAGGTCGGGCTCAATCTTGACTGTCCGGAGGAACCACTCTCTGGCTTTGGTGATCTTTCGCTCACTCCAGAACAATCTAAGATTTTAGCATAAAATTGGATTGAGAAACAACAACAACAAAAAAAAAGCATCACACAGGAGTATTTGGTAAATACAATGTAAAACCAGAAATGCAGATAAAGACATTATCAAGATCTGCACTAACAGCAGAGCATATATTGTCAGAGAGGATGTAAAACAGACAAAAGATGCAGTTTTACTTGGCTACAGCGAGTAAGACGTGGGGATCGTGTTCACACTTCTTCAAAGCATCCACACTCTTGGTCTTCCTCTGTGGCCTCGCCTCCAAAAACACCGCCTCAGCCCACAGGATACCTTTAATATAGTGAAAGGGTGTGAGACACTTGACAGTACCTACAGCAATTGCAAAATATACTTTTTCCAAACTCTAACTTGACTAGCAGGAGTACTGTCCTATTCTAGATATGTGTTTAATATATTTTTTTCTGACATAATCAAGAAGAGCTACTTCATCTGTGGTCTTCTGAACTTGTTTTACAGCACTAATGTAAGTGACCTGTACATTTTGGGTATAACTTTGAAATCACACATAATTAGTTTTGATCTCGTTTGGAGGGGTAAAGTTAAATGTAAGTAAATGAAGAGCTGTCCAGCAGGTTCTAATAGAAGGTCAAATCCACACACAGTATTTCATATAAGATTTGGTCTGGCTTAAAAAAAACAACAGCAGATTTTGCTGCTGAATATATCGAGCAGTTAAGAGAATAGTACAATTATCCTGAGAAAATACAAATAGCGTTAATGCTTAATAAATTTAATTCTACAACTTACTGACTTTGAGGAACCAATGTGTTTGAAATTGACAAGGCCATATTCAGTGGTTCATGTCTTCCACCATAGTGGAAACAGATTCTCACCTGAATTAGGGCACTCCTGCAGGGCTTTAGCCATCAGCGTGTTTGCAATATTCTTTAGTCCAGCCCGGAATTCCAACCTCACCGACTCCAACCTGGTTATGAGATACACGCCATCGTAATTGCTGAGTTATTAAATAAACATGACTTCTGTATCTTAATTTTTTTCCCCTTCTTGCGGTGCTGTGAGAAATCTTTGGAACTGCCAAAATTACATCAGTGAACAACAATGTGGGAAGCCACTTGAATGCAAAATATTTTGAGCCGCACAAAACACAAACAGAACTCCCGTTATAAAGGCATAGAACACAGAGATTCACATTCATATGCTTAATATCGCTGCCAAGGTGACACACTTCAGGGTAAAGCTCATTCTCAAGCAGCATACTGCTTTTGTATTTAAGTATCTTACAAGGGTTTCTCACCATAGCTCAGGGCTCTGTGGGTTCTTGAGTCGTGCTTTCTCCAGGATTGCCCTGGCTCTGGTCAGCTGTCCCACCCTCTCTTCAAGACGAGACAACAGCAACCACAGCGGAACCGAGTGGGGACACTTTTTCAACTGCATTAACAATTAAGTCATTAGCCACTTTCTTGAAGCTATTACAGTCAGTGATGCCACAAAACGCACAGGAACATAAATCTCTACTGTCCGAGCCTCACCCCTTGGTTATAGGCCTCTCTCGCCTTGTCCATATTTTCACACTGCTCCTCGATCTGGCCTCTCATCATCCAAAGTTTAGGAAAGTCCTCATAGTGTTTTAGGGCCTCAGTGCAAAGCTCCTGAGCAGCTTCAATGTTCCCCAGCACCCACTCTAACTTCACTGACTTCATAAACACCTGTAGAGTTTAAAACAGGTACACGCACACACACGCACACGCACAAACTTTCAAATGAGGCTTGCAGTCTACTTGGCATGCAACACAAATACTTTACAAGCTTTCAAACATATCCAATGTCAATTCTTAAAACATCCTGAGTGTTTAACTGCTTCAGTCGCACCCCACAGATGTTTGGCCTAACACAGCTGTTTTCGCTAACACAGTAAGCAAATACAATAGATAACTAAAGCAAGTTTAGACAGATCATCCAAAAGTATGATGAGAGTGTTATAGCTCTGCTGACATTAAATGTCAACCAGAGTGGTAATGACTGTTTTAAGGTTCAGAAACCTGGCAAGCCTGAACACGAGACGGACGTGTTTGCAGAGGTCACCTAAAATACAATGCACTATAAACTTACCATAAAGGGAAAAAACAGTTAAATATCCATGCCAAAATTATGTGGAAAAAAAGGGAGCGATTATGTTAAAAAGACAAACTGTGTCTACGGGTGGAGTCAGTCACTGTGGGAAAGAGTGACGGGACAGTTATGTTACAAAAGAAATCTTGTCCTTTGCAAATCAACTCACCAAATAGCCGAAAAGGTCGGGTTTATATTTTTTCCAGCAGTGTCCAGATAAATGTTACACAGGGTGTGAAACAAATGTCCTATTTAATCTTCATCCAGCAAAGTCTAAAGCTGTCTTCATCAATTCAGTACAGAAAAACCTCTGTTTCTTTCCCATGTCCTCACTCTCACAAACACACACACTCACCCTGGCCGTGGGAGCACTGCTCCGGGCCTTGGCCAGCAGTCGACGTGCCCTCTCATATTCATTATTCTCAGACTCCAGCTTGACAGCAGCTAACCAGATCTCTTCGCTGTTAGGGTTAGCCTAATGAGAGAGATGAGAAACAACAGTGTGTGCGTGACAATCATGGAGGCTTACTGCATGTAACACTTAGCACGGCATGGTTGCAATCAATTTGATGAGTGACGTGTCAGTGCAATGAATGGTTAGTAAATCAAGAAACCAACATTCTAGTCATAAAAATTTAATTGATGCAGAGCACAGCCATGGTGTGTATATTTCTGACTGGCAGACCAGCAAAAACTTGACCCTATAATTTTGCGACAGTCAGAATTTTGCCACAAGCTGTCTGGGGCCACCAAATTCCTGGGTTGTACACAAGACCAACAGTTTAACACTGAAACATTCTTATTTTGTTTTTTGTTTTTTTATTCAAAACACTTTCTAACCACCTTTCTCTCATAATTTTTCAACCTTCATCTCAGAGAGCCCAAAAAGGCACAGTGTAAAGGATGCTTATGCAGGTGAAAAACGGAATTAAGTTGACAGTTCATTGTGGACAAGCCGAGCTCCATAAATGAATCACCTGGAAGGCCAGAGCGAGGATACTTCTGGCTGCAGGCACATCTTCAGCCAGCCACTTGGATTTGGCCCCCATAAGCCAGAGGACCTCTGCCTTGGGACAGTGAGCCACAGCCCTCTGAAGAAGTGCCTCCAAAGACTCTCTGCAGGGCGCATTGAGGCGTGAGGGATAATGGAGGAAAGGGGCCCAGCAGCAGTTGACGAAGCAGGTGGGAGACAAGCACAGATGAATGAAAGAGAGAACTCAATGCTTAATTCAAATGACTAAAAAAAGAAATACACAAATGAAGGCATTTGTTAATAAAGTACTCTCCGCTCTTAAGTGACAAAACTGTTTGCTACATTTGAAGAAATAAATCTGCTCACCTGGTGCCATGGATTTTTTCAAAGTAGGCAGCTCTCATCCAGACACTTTTTTTACTGGGGAACACCTGTAGAGCATGGGCATAGATGGCCCTGGCACACTCCAGTGCTCCATGGGCCACACACTGAAATAAAAACACACAAGCTTTTAGCATCTGAGAGAAAATGTAGATGTGAATGGCCCCGCTAGGTGTCAGAGCATTGCCGATATAGCTCATATAACTGACGAGCACAAACTCACACTGTCTGAATCCTCCATCCAGGTGTGTTTGCGGTCCTCCTCTTCGATGCCGATCCCTATGACTGCCCTTATCACAGCCTGGCAAGTGGCCACACTGCCCGCTTTGTCACACTCTTCTGCATCCTGCAGGTAAATTTAATCGCATTTAGAAAGACACTGACAGAGAGTGGGGTATAATAGTGAGTTGCAGACTTCAAAATGTTCGCAATTTCAATGGAAGCATACATATCTTATCAAGAGAAAACACTAGGAATTCTAATAGATATCCAAAATAGATGACTTTGCATTTATTATTATGAGATACCATTATAACAGTTCATGGTAAAAATCAGTGCACAAAGTCTTTTGCAGTCTGTCCTTCTTGTAAAATTGGACAAAAGTGGTAGCCAGCAAGAGAGGGATGCATGCGATTAAAATATGTATCTTACATTTTTCAGTATTTCTTAAATATCGATTTTGGATCACATACCTTTGTCTCAATATTCACATCACCTCTAATAATCTGTCTGCTCAAATTAACATATAGCATTTGAGGAGCCTAATATGACATATGATGCAATCTGGACAAAACAGTACTTTTACCAGTACCAGAGGAGGCATCTTGCCTCTGGCTTGAACCGTTATCCAGACTCGAAAGGCACAGCCCCCCACCTGTATCCACTGCTCTCTGTTGATCTCCACACCGTTGGCACGCAGAGAGGTGATGGCTCTGTCGATGATCTTGTCCACCATCTGAGTGTTGCCATTGGCCTCCTCCAACTTGGCAGCAGTGATCCAAATGTGGCGATCGGTGGGGATGTTCTCTCGGGCTTTGTTCAGGACACGGCGGGCATTCTCATATGTTTCTAACCGTGCCAATGCCAGCCACAGCTAGAGAAGGGACAGGAATGGAGACAACATACCTATAATGGCAATAATGGCAGATGGGGGGGGGCGTTATAACAACATTCGATAGAGATGTACCTCTACACTTGTAGGGCAACACTCCACCGCTCTGCTAAGCATAATTCTGGCATCCTCTGGTTCCTCCAGCTCAACAGCAGTCTTCCACAGTCGAACAGATTTGGACACATTTTCCAGGGCTGCATACATGGGTAAAAATCACACAACTATGAAGTAGTGCTATGGAATGAGGAAAAAAAAGGAAAACTACAGGTTATAGGGGATATACAAGTAAGAACACATTGAACTGCCTATCCTGCACTGCTACTAAAGTTCAGTTGTGTCTGGGTCGGCAGGCTAAGTGGGTTTTTTTTTTTTTTTTGGAATGAGGCAAACTAGACCAAAGGCTACAGAACGTGTAGAGACGGAGAATTCTCTTCTCAAGACAAAGTTACACATTCATCTCTGTCATCTGGGTATGCTGCTTGGAAATTACGTGGGTGGGCGTTTAGGGCATTGACACCATGGTTCATATCGGGGGCCTGGTCATGACGGGAAGTCCGAGTCACAGCTGCCAAATGTAATATGGCAGAGTACACTTGTGTGTGCAGTGACACAGGAGGAGGAGAATTGGGCTTGTTTCCTTTTGGCAGGGAAATCATCACTTATTCATTCATGTCCATACTCCTGCAAGCAGTATTTACAAGCTCTTCTAATAACAGTGGCAAGCAGCTGCAAGCTCTACTAATAGTGTTATAACGTCACAACACGTCATCATATTACTTTCTCACAGTCTGACAGCAGATGCACACAAACATGGAAAACAATTTCAAAGCATAAATTTCATTAATTTTGGCAGATAATATTGATGGCAGTCTTACCCTTCCTGAGGACTCGTTTCTTTGCCCTGATGTCCGTCTCCAGCTCTGCAGCTCTGATGTATATTCGGACGGACTGTGGCAGGTGCCGGACAGCCTGGGCCACCACGGCTTTGGCTGTGTCGCCAGGCTGAAGTCTGGCTGCCTCCAGCCACACATCCTCACTCTGATGGACAAACAGAATTACTTGCACCAGCAATAGCAAGAGAATCATTTTCCCCATTTGCAGATTGTGCCAGGCGTTAATTCCCGATTCATCCATTCCCAATAATCTTAGAAATCTTAGTCAAGCACTGTTGTTCAGCTGCGATCATCTTCAATTTAAACCTCACCTTGAACAGGCAGAATAAAGTGGCTATGTGAGGTGGTGTGTTCTCTATCTGCCTCTGACACCATAATCTTCATATCCTGAAGTCAAGCGCCAACCATTTTTGCCAAATGCATGTCTGAGACTGACACTTTTATGAGACCAAAGGGAAAACAACATATCCACACATAGGAAACCCTCAAACCAGAGCAGCGGACATCCTCTACAGTTGGTGAACTTAGCTGCCTTGTTCTCCATTCCCAGTTTTTTCCAGCCAGTACAGAAGATTAGACCAGTAACCTTTCAATATCAAACCTGCTTCTCTAACCTTTAGGCCATTGCTACTGGCATTTCAAAATCACGTAGGAGTTCAGCATTATGTTGCTAATTCAAGGAAGAAAATCAGGCCTGAGGCTAATACTTGATTATTATTTTTTTTTATTTGGAGGTTCTTGGCAAGGAAAAGTTTGGGTATCCCTGCTTTAGCCTATGGTCTGGATTAACAAGTGATGTCCCTACCTACAGTATTTGCACATGTGCTCCAGCTCTCAATAAATTTAGTTTATTTGTGTCTATCACCCTTTACCTTAGGGCACATCTCAGTGCCTTTCATGATGAGGTTCCGAGCCACTTGCAGTTTCCCTGTCACTTCTTCAAGTCTAGCTGAGGCAATCCAGGCAGGTGGGTGATGGGGATTGGTCTCTCTCACCGATTTCAGCAGCAGACGAGCCTTTTTGATGTCACTGGACAGGCCAAAGCCAAACACCAGTCATCAGACACTAAAACACTTACTATGCCCAAGTAAACTCAAGAATCCTCTCATGCTGTCAGTGCGTCTCTACCTGATGTCTCCACCATGTGTGGGAATCATGGAGTTCAGATCGGTCAGGTAACCCTTAGGATCCACCACTGTCTGTCCGCTCACTGAGTCGGACACCTGAAGAAGAGAGAGAGAGAGAGAGAGAGAGAGAGAAGCATTAGGATGGAGAGAGGGAGAGGCAGAGTAAGAGGGAGGGAGAGAGGGAGAGAGAGAGGGGCAGAGAGAGAGAGAGGCAGACAGAGAGAGAGAGAGAGAGAGAGAGAGAGGCAGAGAGAGAGAGAGGCAGAGAGAGGCAGAGAGAGAGAGAGAGCGAGAGAGGCAGAGAGAGAGAGAGAGAGAGAGAGGGAGAGAGAGAGAGAGAGAGAGAGAGAGAGAGTGTGAGC
>CAAKHG010011211.1:20928-46348 GCA_901007715.1 Dactylopterus volitans | reverse complement strand
TGCTGTCGTATGTTTATATACACTGTTGCCCATAAAGGTGGAATAAAAATATTTATTCACCTCTTCTCATGAAATGATTGACTACGTGATTTATTCTTAATAGATAAAGTGTTTATCTTCTCAAAACCTTGGCCAAAGGTGATTACTGGCGTATGTGGATAGGGATAAAAAAAAAAGAGGAACGCGTCTGAAAACAAAATTATTCCGACTTCATGTGCAACAGCGTCGTTCCTATTTCAGTGATCAAGGTTGTATTCCAAGCTGTAATACAAATACCAACTTCACTGTTCTCAGTCGTGTTGGATTTTTCTCTCAGATGTCAACCACGGCAGAAAATGGGACAGGAGGGCCCTGGAGCACCAGCAGAGAGAAAACATACAAGAAGGTAAAAAAAAAAAAAAGAAAAAAGAAAGGACTTTTAACAAGCTTTTTATGACGAATGCGAACCTGCTTCCGTCACGTTTATTTTGGAACGCCGCTGTTTAAGACCAACGAGTCCGACAGGCATTTAAGTCTGTGCCGCTGAGTCACATGAGTCCTTTATAAATGTCCTTCTGCGGCACATAATGTCCTGAAACCTGTCAGGGCGGGCTGCCAGAGATCCGGTCACACTTGACTTTAGACGTCACTGCTCGCACAGTGTTTCTTAAGATGCCGCTTTTACGGGGGCTCTCCACAGTGGCTGCCACTGTTTGGGATTGGGGAGTACAAAGTGGTCAAAGGCGGCCACGCGCGCACCGAGACTGCTCGCTTGTTTGGGGCGTCGGCCCCTTTATTAATGGGAGCTGTTGATTTTGTTTTTGGTGTGGAAAAGAGACCCTGAAACTCAGCCACGCTGCGGATTGCTCTCTCAATTTTTGAGCCCCACTGAAATCGGGGAAAAAAATGATCTCAAACGACAAGATCATGTCGAATAATGGTGTGCAGCGGGGGCGGTATTGACGCGGTGCGCTAAGCTGTTCTCTGCCATCCAGACCACCTCATCAGCCTTGAAGGGGGCCATTCAGCTTGGTATTGGCTACACAGTGGGAAACCTCACCTCCAAGCCCGAGAGAGATGTGCTTATGCAAGACTTCTACGTGGTGGAGAGCGTCTTTCTGCCCAGGTCAGTGACACACATCACCAACCCATTGAGACGCAACAGACACGCATATATACTGTGTATTTATATATATATATATACGTGCCTTTCATGCATTTCTGAAGCACTCTTTGAATATGTGAGTAATGCGTGAGGGAATAACTGATACATTGCCATCGGTATAACAACTTTTGCGTGAGGTTATTACTCTATAGGGGCAAGTGACTCAGAACGTTCCATAAAAACAGATCTTGCGTAGGCGGTAAGAGGCCCTCTGCTGTAATTGGCCGATTCTTGAATGGAATGGAAAAAAAGGGGAACACGTCTTGCCCGCCTGGCTCTCTCAATCCGCATTCAAAGACTATTATTGGTCAAGCCCGACAAAAAAAAAAAAACCCCGCAGGTGCCGCGCGTCGAGCTCATCACATCGCCGCGAGCATAAGTGGCCTCCATCATCGTCGCTCAACGGTGCGTTTTGTAAGTCGAAGTAATGATGCAGTGGATTATCCTGCCAAGAACTGTAAAATCAGCTTACTGTGGGCCTCTCACCACCGCGACGCAAAGCATACGTAAGAGGGCCGCGTCTCCGTCATCCCAGGCTGTCTTTAAAATTATGTCATCAGGGGAAAAAGGAACATTTTATATAATCCAAAAGTGGGGCTAGCGATTCTTTGAGGATGTGATTCACACACACACACACACACACAAATACACACACACACACATTAAGGTTTAATCAATACCCAGCCGAAGACTTTATCTATTTTTTACAGTGAATCAGTGTGGGGAAATGTTTTAGGTAACAGTCAAATCAGTGTTTGTCCAAAGAGCCGGTGAACCGGTGATATCAAACGTTCTGCTTTTAAAATGTGTCTTTTGTACAATATTTAACTTAGAAAGGGGAAATCATTAATGATGAAGGGGAATTAAAAAAAAAAGGGATTTAGCGGTCGCCGCCGAGCGTGAGTGTAAATGCGGGCTTGTTTTCAAAAGTGAAGCCGTTGTTGGAGGTTTGAGAGGCGCCGCTTGTAAACACTCTGAGGTTTGGCTTTTTTTTTTGTTGTTGTTGGTGCGCCGGGATATGCAAACCCAGTATTTTTTATGCAAACCTTTGCCTTGGCACACACACGTTGACCTTTTACCGTCCTGTTCCTCGGCAACGGCTGAATATCGCACGCGCTCTTTTAACGTCGGCCCGGCGGTTGCAGGGCGCTGAAAAACCTGCTGCGGCTCGCTTGCGACTGTCGATTGCAAGGAGGCGATTCGTTTTACGAGGGACAAACGGGTCGTCCTTCGCGGGCGCACGGCACATTTCGACGCCTCTCCGGGGCCGTTTTGCCCCTTCATGGTCGGCTCTGATCACGGCATAAAAATACGGTCGCTCGCCGTCCACGACATCTGATGACATCTACTCTACGCGTTCTTTTGCCTCCCTCGTGAGGCCGCCGCGAGGGGCCGAGTGGCGGAACCGCTCGCAGACGCTTTTATCGCCTCCGCTTGCTGTTCCTCTCTTGAGGGTTTCTCGCTGTTGTTTCTGCCCTTTTGTCAGTCTTGAATCACAGATTTCTTTGACAGGCGCAGTGGGTTTTTTTTTGTTTTTTTTCTTTTGGTTTGTTTGTTTTGTTTCTTGTTTCCTAGTGGACACGCGTCTGTGATAACCAGCACAGGTTTTTTTTGCAAACATGCAAAGCATAAATGGTTTCCATGTGAGGCGGGGTGGGGGACGTCGCCGCCGCGCACCCTCCTCCGCTGTCGTTGGTGATGTTCCCTCCTCGCAGCGCTCTAAACAGAGCAGCCACTGTAGTGTAATCAAAGTTATAGAGTTACACGGCAGCGCCATGTTGTTGCCCGTGTCCGCTTACCGGGTGTGATGCCCGGACAAAACGGCAACTCAGCCTCCTCACCAAGCCCTCACACCACCGGGTTTAGGTCGAAAACCTTCATTAGCCCAATTCCTGCAGGTTTAGAACTAGTAAAACTGATACCAGCGAGGGCTCATTTCGTAAAACACACTTGACTCACGCCAGCCTCATCACATGTCCCCCCGCTGCGTCACAGTGCCTCACCCGGATCGAGGTTACGCTGCTCACAAAACGGCACCTGCACCGAAGCCCGTCTAAAAACGGCAGGTCTCATGTTGCAGTCAACACAGCAAATGAATGTAGGTTATTGTGTTTTTGTGCTGTTGTGGTTATTATTACCTTTTTTTTTTTTTTTGCTTTTCCATTTCCTCAGAGTCGAGGCTCATGTGTTCAGCAGCATTGTTTTGCTTCTGTAATCGGAGCCATCGTCGGGCGCTAAGTGCACGGAAATCTATACGCGCCGGCCCGGTTTGTTACAACAGCGCTGGTGGATCGGGGGGTTCCCATGCGCACGGCGGAGGAGGACGCAAGTGTCCACTGACACGTTTATGGGGAGACAATGGTGTAAAGCTGCACAAAGATTAGAGTTCCCTCCGCCCCCCCCGCCCCGGGTTGGAATCCGAGCTTATATAAGGCCTGTCTGTTTTGACAATGATACGTTTCACATAAAAGGTTTTCTTTAGCCGCCCGTATTGGAGTTAGTGTTGGAATAATGTATCTAATGTGCCATTGCGTGTTTTTGTTTCCCCCGGGGGGGCTTCGGCTATCGCGCCACGTCCCAGTGAGGGAAGCAACCTGACCCCGGCCCATCACTATCCCGACTTCCGCTTCAAGACCTACGCCCCGCTGGCCTTCCGCTACTTCAGGGATCTGTTCGGCATCAAGCCGGACGACTACCTGGTAAGACTGAAACCCGCCCGAGATCGCGCCTGCGCTGAACCCGACGTCTTATCGGCGCATCATATCCGGCTGCCGGGTTCAGTGCCGCCTAAACCTAAGAAGTTTGGGAAGAGTCACGTGACCGTGTAGCACACACATTATTCATAGAGTCAAAGTAGGACACCAGGCAACATCAAAAAAGAAGATCCCCTCCCCTCCCTTCTCACGTGAGCTCGGGTGCTTTTGAGTCGGGAATCTTGCGCAGGTATTTTCCGATGGGACAAAGTTTCCATTGAAGACGGCCGCAGTGTCGAATCAACAGATGAGTCTGTGATTCCCCAGCAGAATCAAAGACCTGAACAGTCTGAGAATTACACATTTGGACAGACTCTGAGAGCGGCTGGGCGATTTCACACGGAGCTCTTTTCCGTAGAGCCATTTCGATGATTCCTGTTTTCCGCTCTTTTTTTGTTTGTTGTTGTTGCCGATTTACATGCGTGTCTCTGTCTAATACTTCTCACGAGGCGTGTTCAACCGCCGCCAGCTTTTATTTATGCGCCCTGCATGCCATCATGTATAATTGAGTTTGCTGCTTACCCCGCTTCCATATTCATGCATGTCCCACACACGCTCTTCTTAAAGAAAAACCGTGATCTTATGTAATCTCGCCGGGGCTCTTTTTACGCTACGAGGGCGTCCCGCTGCATTTTTGTCCGCCTCCCGACACTGACGAAGCCTCTCGGGCCGCCTTCTCGCTTTTGAACGTCGTAATTGATTCTGCACGAGGCCGCAGGAAAGAGGCCGAGATGAAACTGTTGCCTCGAGTCGCCAGAGGGTGGAGGATGTAGGCATTGATTGACGTCCTTGAGGCGATGACGAATCCATCTCCACGCAGGCCGCACGGCAGAGCCCAGCCGGGGGACAGCACGTTCACGCGGCGTTCCGAATCCAAAGGCGTCGAACCGCGGGAGTGTGCGTGCGCGCCGGGGAACTCACGACGATATTCGTCATTGATGCCAAAAAAAAAAAAAAAAGAGCGGATTTTTTTTTCTGTCCTCTGAAAATGACGCCGTCATAATGCACCGAGCGACGTCCAGCACTAGCCGCTCTCGCAGTCTCTCACTCGCATGTTGATTGCCACACTGGGGTGAGGATGCAGCACGGGCGGTTGTTGCTCATGTGACCTCAAGCCGAAGAGTTTATGATCGTGTCCGTGTTAGCTGGCGTTTCTAATAGCGTAGAGACCGGGAGGAAAATTTCTGGAAGTGTAAAAAAACTGCTGTTCCTCTAATGGGCTCCAGAGGCTGAATCCTAATGCAGGGCCCTCATGTTGAAATTGGCACAGCCATGCTATTACTGTTTCAGTAATAGCATGGCTGTGATGTCAGGGTGTCCATGTACTAGCGTGTGCACATGCTCTTGGTCATGGTGTATGATGCCGCCTCAGCAAAACAGAATGGAGGACGGATGTAAATATGTAAATTTAAAAAAAAAAGGGCTCCTCAACACATGTCAGCTCAAGAGAATCATCAAGAGCGTTGTTAATGGCGGTTTACAGCCGCTCTTACAAAACAAACCTAACAAAACATGCCTGCGATATCTTTATTCCACATTCTCCATGCAGGTTTTTAATCCCGTGAGCTCTGCTTCGTGTGAAACTGGTCTGATTATGTTTTTGGTTGTTTTTTTCCACCCACCTTCAGTACTCGCTGGTGAACGAGCCCCTGATTGAGCTGACCAATCCCGGCGCCAGCGGGTCTCTCTTCTACCTGACGAGTGATGACGAGTTTATCATTAAAACCGTCCAACACAAAGAGGCCAAATTTCTCCAGAGATTACTGCCTGGATACTATATGGTGAGGTTCCCCCACTACTTTAAATTCTCCATTTGCTGCTGCTTGCATAATGTGGTCAAATTCTAACGGCTTGGTGCGTCTCACCACGCAGAACCTGAACCAGAACCCGCGCACCCTGCTGCCCAAGTTCTATGGACTCTACTGTATTCAGTCAGGAGGCATCAACATTCGCCTGGTGGTGATGAACAATGTGCTGCCCCGCTCGGTTAAAATGCACTACAAATACGACCTGAAAGGATCCACGTACAAGAGGCGAGCGTCCAGGAAGGAGCGGGAGAAGGCGTGTCCCACCTTCAAGGACCTGGACTTCCAGGACATGCATGAAGAGGGGCTTTACTTCGACACAGAAACGTACAACAACCTGATGAAGACCCTGCAGCGAGACTGCCGGGTAGGTGGAACGCGGTCGGGCCGCGAGGTGACCGTCCGTCCGCGCAAACGCGCGCGCTGGACGAGCGAGCCGGCAGCGGCGGAAGTGGCTGGAGGCGTCATGTTTTTATGGGTCGTCTCATCTCGTACTAATGAATGCGATATCTCAAGAAACACTTTGATGGGGGAATTTCCTCCAATTTGGCACACGCATTTGGCAGGCTGGTGTCAAAGTCAGCGTGACCTCACATGAGCCCAAGTGTTGTGGATGCAACGTGCCGCGAGCACCTGGAGGGGATTTTTAATGACACCAGGCCCAGACGTCCACTCGGACTCGGTGGGGAGGTGGTTCGAATTTAGTGGTCAAAACGCAAAAAGGTCAAGGCCACTGCGACTCTTTAAAACGTGTTTTGGCAATACGGTTAAGAATTCACAAGCCGATTTGCAAAATTTCACAAATATCTATGAAATGTCGAAGCGGTGAACTCCACAGCAAAGCCACATTTTTCGTCACCACATACATTATGGACTCGTGGCTGTAAACTACAGCATGACATTAGGTACGGGGATTTTCGGAATTCCTCCCCACAACCAGCCAATTGTGTCGAATCCTCCCTCCTTCATTCTAACGCGAAAACATCTGACCACCTGGGCGTTATGTCATGCGCCGGCCGCATCGGCGCTCGCAGCGGATTGCCCCTCTGACATGGGAATTCACTCAGGTGCTGGGGACCCAGCTGCTGACGGGGAGTCGGTGACCTTTGAGTCGCGCAAACAAGGATCGCTTAAAACGCATGCAGCTCGCCGGAAGCCCTCGTGTCTGTGCGCTGCCACTCTGTGCTCAGGCTCCAGCGTTCCGCTCGCCGTGCGCTGCAGTGTCTCACTACGTGACAGCCCTCCAAACACCGAATGTCATTAAGACATGATCCCGGTGGCGTGAGAGACTCAGAGATCGATACTGAGATAGGCATCCAAGCTAAATCCTTCCATTCTTCTCTATTTCTGTGCCGAGGCCATGGGACTTTCTGCTGGTGGAGGATAGTTAGAGTTTAATAGGAGGCATGACCTTATTTGTGATCTCCACACATGTTCCGCCGACTTGAGAGGCAAAATGAGTCGTCTGGAATAGACTCATGGACTGCAGCGCTTTTCTACGCTTTTGTCTGTCCCCGTCTTTGTTCATGAATACTGCTCAGGACCGCTTCCAATAATTTTTATGATTTTGCTGATGTGCTTGCAGATTGCAAATGTTGGCGAGGAACACACCTCTAGGCTTTAAAAAAGCAAAAGAACAAGAAAAGGAGAGCTGAATTGCATTTTTTTCCTCCCCCCTGAGCCTCTGAAATAACAACAGCTGCGTTATGGTGGCTCCTGGACCCGAGTTATACTAACTACAAAAAAAGAAACAAAAAAAAAACCACCATAAAAATCTATAAATGGACGAACAGTAAAACACTGCATTATGAAACTGCCCGATTCTTCTTTTATATTTGATCCCCGGGAAACTAACATGCACTGTGACTGTGTTCTTCTCCGGGGAACATGACGAATGACCTCCTGGAATGACTCGCGGACACTGATTTAATGTATTTTACCTTCACAGTTGGTTGCTGGTTAATAATGAGGTTTAAAGCCCAAAGCCCCCTGTTTCGTAATCCCATTTGTTCTGCTTGACGTGCAGTAGCTGCACAGGCCTTACATGCGCACATGCACACACACACACACACACGGATATTAAACCAGGATCGGTGGATCAGACAAGAACCAGGAAGATAGACTTCCTGCCAGGATAGAGTTCCAGCAGGACTCAGCCAGGCTGCCAGACGCGGCCCCTGCATGGCACCATTTAGCTGACAACTTAAAGACTTCCATTACAGCACCCTCGGCTCAAGTCCCTGGTGTTTGGAAATGGAGGAGCTTTGGTATTTTCATCGTAAAGGTTGACTGATGGCACATGGAGCACAGTTAGTGGTAATGAACAGTGTGATGCTTTGGGTATATTGAGTTTAGCCCGTTAGGCAACAGTCTCCCTTCCTCTCCTCCGGCCTCGTCTCCTCCTCTTTTGTCAAGCAAAATCTGCGTCACAGGTTTTTGAGTAAACCAAACGTGTGTTTCGTCACTGTTTGGTTTGTCAGAAATATCAGAGGAACCTCAGGCGATCGCCCCAGGACTCGGCCATTCCTGTCTTCATTAACCAGCAGGCCGGGTTTATCAGGGTCCTCTTTTTTTACGCCTCCACTCCGGCGACAGCCGAGGCTGCAAGCATTCCATTTTTTTTCCCGAGTTGCCCGTCCCGTTCCCAAGAACCGTCTGTCCTTCCTCTCGTCTCTCCGTCCGTCCCGTTCTTGGGAACGCAATTTCTCAGCAACGCCCGGAGGGGAGAGGTCTTCAGATCCAGCACAAACGTCAACTTGGGCTCAAGGAGGAACTGATTGGATTCTTGCAGGTGGTGGAAAAAGTCAAAGGTCAAGGTCATGGAACCTCGCAAAACATGTTTGGCCATAACTAAATGTTAAACACTCATTATCACACTATTATGTCCAATGGGATGAAATGACAAAGTGATGATATTTTTCTACCCTTTAATACATTCAACAAAGCCCTCACTCCATACATCATGAACGGACATGGATGTTAACTTTAACTTGACTGGCTCTCGGAGACGTCTGAGCGCGGGGAGGTAATTCTAGTTTTTTTTTTCTTGATGTTTGGTTAAGCAGAATTACATCCTCCCCTCTTGCTAAGTCAGTGCTTCCCTAGCCTGGCAGCACACATGCACATTGACACCCCCAGCCACCCGGACGTGTATCGAAACTGCCCTGCGTGTGTGTGTGTGTGTGTGCGTGTGCGTGTGTGTGGATGTACTGTAAACTCTATTTCACTGGAGAATCTGTACAGTTTGTTATTGTCATGGCTTCCCGTTCTCACCTCCTGAGCAGGAAGCAAAATGCCCTCTAAGCAGAATCCGTGTCCATTTCCATGAGTAAGCAGCTAACCGCGCCGACCCAGGAGAGGCTGCGGACCGAACACAGACGAGGGGTCGGCACAAGTCAAGCAGCGGGGAGGAGGGGGTCTTAATATGTGCATGTGACGGGGGGGGGGTGAAGGGCGAGGCCTCTGCAAAAATGAATTTGAGCTGTTTTTCCCGAAGCTTTGACCGCGATGATTTCTGAGTCGTAGGAATGTGAGAGGTCAGAGGTCAGTAAAACAGAGCGCAGACCAGTGGGATGAGGCCGAGGAGGAGGAGGTGTTTGAGAGAATAAAGTATTTCGGCTATGTGGGACACTTCAGGGTGCACTGGCTTCCTTTTTAAGTCTCCTCTCTCCATCGCTCTGCAGCTCCCCCGATACTCCTCAAATGCCAAAACAACACAGCATTAATAATTCATGTCAAGCTGCACTGTACACAGACTGAGAGAGAGCGAGCGAGAGAGGCAGAGAGAGCGAGAGAGAGCGAGCGAGAGAGAGAGAGCGAGCGAGAGAGAGAGGGAGAGAGAGAGAGAGAGAGAGGGGTTTCTTTTCTTTTTTTTTGTAGAGACAGTTTGTTCGTACTGTTCTGATACTGGCTGAGTGTGTGATGTGTAAGAGAGATAAGCATTGCATCCTGGTTGCGTTGCAGTTGGCTGCCAATGACTTCCTGTTGGACATGGCGAGGGTGATGTGGAGCTGTTGGGACACTTTAGTTCAACTTGTGTGCATACATAATATATATATATATATATATATTAGAGTCTCTGGTTTAAAGTTATAACATCAGGAATTAGCAGACGTAGAATTGTCGGCATGCTGAGGTGGACAATCACGGGCCGCGTGGCAGCCAGCGTCGCCCGTCATGCACGACCGCCGGCTTTATGGCTAGGTGAGGGCTGCAGCGCTCCCCCGCCGCCGCCGCCGCCGTGCGCTCCTGCGATGACAATGGCGTCTGTCATCCTCAGCTGCAGAGAAACACACAGCTCAGCCGCGACACATTCGCCTCACTCGCTCTCGCAGCAAGACGTGACTATAAACTGTCCGGCACGCGCACACGCACACACACACGCGCCCAATTGTCGCAACAGGCGCGCTCGCGTTGTGGCCGTTTTTTTTTTTTTTCTAGGCTATTACGTGAGACAGCGTGCGTGCTGTCTTGAGTTAAAAGAACATTCTGGACATTCTAAGGATTTGTTTCACATTATTGAGGTGTTATTGCGTAAGCACTCCAATATAACTGAATTTCACAGATAAACCCCACTTTTATGAATCTTATAAAACAACCAGAAGCACTCGGAGGCCGCCGACCTCCGCCAGGGCAGCGCAATTTCCCCTCCTGTTGTTGCCTCACCTGCCGATCAAGTCCCCATCAAACCCTTCTAACATAAAACCCTTTATAAACCCTTTGACCGCTGTAGTTATTGTGTTTTTATGGTGGATTGAACGGGGGTTACGCAAACAACGGTCACACGGAGTCACCATGGACACCAAGCAGCGCTGCCTGCCTATTGTGGCGGCGCGCAGCCCCCACAGAGCGGCGGCGGAAAACGGTCACCCGCCGGTCAGAAACAACCAAACAAATTAAATCTCACGTTCAAGCACAACGGAGGGAGGATAACACCAGCTGCAGATTCCAAAAGAAAAATTGCGGCCGCGTCCGTGCAAAATATCGACGTGGACGCACTTTGTTGACGTCAGCGTCTCAAGGAGATTAATCGCGGCGCTGGACTCGGAATCGGTGCTTCAGAGGGGACAAAAGGAGTATGAGGAAGCGGATAAACTTGCAGTGTATTAGTGGGACTGCAAAAGTAGGGCAGCACCATGAGGAACGCCGCGCCGGACCAGGGCTGCAGGGTGGAATATGACAAGAAACCTCTTCTTTTTTTTTTTTTTTTGTTTGTTTGTTTTTCTAATCGCCCGGGTTAAGCCGGCTAAGTGCCAAAGCTCACTCGCAGTGTTCTTTTGAGGATTTACATCCAAAAACTGTCTGAAATGAGAGGAGGGGACAGACGGCAAACTGTTGCTGGATTAGGCCACATGTGAAGTTACATACTGCATTTCACGGCGTGAAAGATATTTCTTTCCTGTGCATGCACATGCTAGCTCGTGGGGGGAAAAAAGAAAAAAAAATCATTTGCACAAACAGCCGGACAAATGAAGCTGTTTTCTTTCTGCTATGACAGCGTGATTGTTTGCCTGGGAAAGCCGGGGCCGGGACACGCTGCGGTGGCCTTCTGTAGGCAGACTGGTGTGTTTGTGCGCGCGTGTGTGTGTGCGTGTGTGTGGCTCTATTCAAAATGGCTGCAGTTTGAATAGGCTGGGGGAGTTCGAGTGAAGGGATGCAAATCGTTGACATTGAAAAGGCAAAGCTCGGACAAAAGTCCCGGTGTTTGATTGAGTCGGTCGTTCGCTCGTGTTTGCATGAGTATGAATATGTGTGCGTGTGTGTGTGAGAGACTTTACATTTCTTTTACAGACCTGGGTTTATGGTTATGCTATTGCACAACGCTACGCACAACGGCATGTTTACTCGCGCTAAAAATAAGCAATGCAGAGAAAGCTGTGGGGTCCGGCCTCTAAACGCTGTTTGTCACACATTCTCTGCAGATTCTGGGTCGCGGCCCTCTTTGATTCGCGTCATTACCGCCATTCGAGGCACAGAAACGCGATGTTTTATGGCGCGCGAGCGGGAACGTCCGCGCCACCATGATCATGCGGCTGTGGTGATCAGTGGGTTTTTCCATCATCACCTACAAAGACACGTTTACTGAGATTTTCGACTCTCGTCTCGACTCTCTGGTGGAAGGAAAGGGTCGCACCTCCCGCTCTCACTCTTCCCCTGCTTATTTGAGCAAAGGATTTTAAACCAGCACAGTACCCAGGTCATAGGATAATCACCAGCCCGACTACCTGGCAGCTGCTCTTATCCCTTTTCCCAGAACATGCTCATTGATCTTGTTTTGCCCGGTGACTGCTGTTTTAGCCCTCGAAGCAAGGAGGAGACATGAAGTCCTGACGAGTCTGGGAACTGGGCGAAAGGCTCCTCGGACAGGTCAATGTGTAACACTTGGCTCTCTGTGGAGAGACACCTTGTTTATTTTTGCTCCAAACTGGTTTAAACACTGATTTCCTTTTGCCATCTCTGAGGTCTTTGACGCACTGAAGCGTGTTGGGTGATTTCTGAGCTTAAAAAAAGAAAAAAGAAAGAAAAAAAAGGTGTCTTTCGAAACATTTGATAATCTTGCTGTATTGCGTGTTGTGGAAGCGTCCAGTCTCGCCTACAGTCAAGCGTTAATCGTGAGCATGACGATTCCGGCTATTTCGCGAAGATTCCTTGAGCTTGCGCCATTAATTTGCAATCTGATCCATAACGTTCTGCAGGTGCTGGAGAGTTTCAAGATCATGGACTACAGCCTGCTGCTGGGTGTCCACGTCCTGGACCAGAGCCAGAGGGAGGGGCTGGAGCAAGGCCAGGCAGGGGGGGACGGGAGGAGACCCGTGGGTCAGAGGGTCCTCTACTCCACCGCAATGGAGTCCATCCAGGGAGACGGCAAGGCTGCCGAGGCCCTCACTACCGACGACACGTGAGTCGGCTCAGCTGGGGGAAAACACACTTATTATGTACACATATTTGGGCATACACACTCCGCCTCTGTCTGTCTCCTAATCTCGACCTCGCGCAGGACACTCAAGCAGCGCACGCACACACACACACACACACACACACACACACACGCGCGCTCTCATATTACCATAGCGACACAAACACAAACGCAGCCACTGTTCTGCATATTCGCATCAACACACACGAATGTAAATACTGTAAGTGCCCCTTTGGCAAACAAGGGCAGAGGCGCGTCGCCCTTATTTGAACAGCGCGTCAAAAGGCGCAGAAGAAAATCCGTCAGCGAGCCTCTGACCGCTGGTGTGTTTTTGCTTTCTTCGCTGCAGGATGGGCGGCATCCCTGCCAAAACACACAAAGAAGAGAAGCTGCTCATCTTCCTGGGCATCATAGATATTCTGCAGTCATACAGGTATTGATCCAGATTAAAATCAACCCACAAATTATGAACCCCTCGACTGTGCATTTCGCGGAAATGGTGATGAACGTCTGAGGATTTTTTTTTCTTTTTTTTTTTTCAATTTCATTAACAAGCAATAAATGTGACCATTAAGGGGGGAATGTGCCGGAAATGTTACCGGGCCAACATGGCAACAAGGCGGGATTTTCTCGCAGCAGCTGCGACCGATGCTTAGCCAATGAGGAGCCCTCGATCACCCTGCATCGATGGGACAGAGCCAGAGGCCAACGCATTTTGTCTATCGAACACAATTTAATGTATTAAAAAGATTTTTTGCTTTAACCTGTCATTATCAAGTAGCTGCTTCCTGCTGGTTTCCATGCAGCTGCCGGTCAGGTTTTGCGCAGAAACGGCGGCAGCAGATGTCAGTGGTGTCAGTGTTGCGTCCAGGAACACACAGTTTTTCAGAACCACTCAGCAAAAGCCAGGCTTATGGGAAATCATCTTAAAGGCTGATGATTTTTGTTCATTACATTCTAGATCCATTAGATTGTGCGCCATTTACTACGCAACATTTACCGCATAACGACGAGTTATAAGCAAAAACTTTTCCAGTGCCACTTTAAATGGGCGGAGTGGATCTATCGGTGCTCTTTATTTACACATTGATTTTTTTTTTTTTTGGGGAGCAAGACAGTCTGGTAGCAGGAGGACGCCTTTGGCGCCTGGAAACAACAACAAAAAAAAGTGCCACATAGCTGTTTATCTCTGTCAGCCTAGTTGGTTCGAGTGGGATCTGAGGTGAGATCAGATCCGGGAGGATGAATAAACACCCGTCCTGGCCCGGCAGAGCGCGCCCCACTCAAAAGACAGACCTGAAAGTCAGAGTGTTACACAACTTAAAACTGCGATGTATTTGTGCCGGAAAGCTGAAAAATAATGGTTATGCCAGGTGGGGGGGGGGGGGGTAGCCGTTGCGTAAGCGGAGGCATCTGTGACAAAGCCCCTTGTTTTGTTTCTTCCCCAGGTTCATTAAAAAGCTGGAACATTCGTGGAAAGCCCTGGTGTACGATGGCGTAAGTTGATATGGCGATAAAAATCTGAACGCGGCTTTCATGAATGGGCCTTTTTATGTGGCCACGTACTCCCGAGTCCACCGCGGCGGCCCGGTAAAAGCCTGCCTTTCTCCTCCTCCTGTCCCCAGGACTCGGTCTCGGTGCATCGGCCCGGGTTCTATGCCAGTCGCTTCCTCAAGTTCATGAGCACACGTGTCTTCAGGAAGACTCAGCGTAAGTTTCCATCGCTACGCGTGGGAGGATAAAGAGGGGAAAACATGGCGGGAGTTATGCCGGTGTCTTTTTTTTTTTTTCTTTTTTCCCATTGTCTTATCGCTTTGTATTTGTGTGCCACTTTGCTGTAATTCGGTTTGCTGTAATTCGGTTGTTGCATTAGCCGATCAGCCCGAGAGCCTTTTAACTGTTTAATGAGCGTTTGGGACATGTGGTCCCTCGGTGATTGAATTTTAGGGTTATGTGACGAGTTATTTATATGTGCACAGTCATGTGGACGGGTCGTTCAAAGCGTTGCATTTGTGGAAACGTGCAAGAACGTAAAAAAAAAAAAAAAAGAAAGCCCCAGCGATTTATAGGTTTCTGTGATCAGTTAAGCAGTGATGATGATGATGATGATGATGCGCCTCTTTAGCTCTGCAAAAATCACACAGAACACCACAAACCGCTTCATCCTCAGTGTATTTCCCAGCATAATAGAGCAGAGTAGAATAGAATAGAGCAGAGTAGTGTAGAATAGAATAGAGCAGAGTAGAATAGAGCAAAGTAGAGTGGTGTAGAGTAGAGTAGAATAGAGCTGAGTAGAATAGAATAGAGTAGAATAGAGCAGAGTACAATAGAATAGAGAAGAGTAGAGTAGGATAGAGTAGTGTAGAATAGAGTAGAATAGAGCAGAGTAGTGTAGAATAGAGAAGAGTAGTGTAGGATAGAGTAGTGTAGAATAGAGTAGAATAGAGCAGAGTAGTGTAGAATAGAGAAGAGTAGTGTAGAATAGAGCAGAGTAGAATAGAGTAGTGTAGAATAGAGTAGAATAGAGCAGAGTAGTATAGAGTAGAGTAGAATAGAGCAGATTAGAGTAGAATAGAGCAGATTAGAGTAAAATAGAGAAGAGTAGTGTAGAGTAGAGTAGAATAGAGCAGAGTAGTGTAGAATACAGTAGAGTAGTGTAGAATAGAGCAGAATGGAGCAGAGTAGAGTAGAGCAGAGTAGAATAGTGTAGAATAGAGCAGAGTAGAATAGAGTAGAATACAGTAGAGTAGTGTAGAATAGAGCAGAATGGAGCAGAGTAGAATACAGTAGAGCAGAATGGAGCAGAGTAGAATGGAGTAGAGTAGAATAGTGTAGAATAGAGCAGAGTAGAGTAGAATGGAGTAGAATAGAGCAGAGTAGAGTCGAATAGAGCACAGTAGTGTAGAATAGAGTAGAATAGTGTAGAATAGAGCATAGTAGAGTAGAATAGAGCAGATCAGTGTAGAACAGAGTAGAGTTGAGTAGAAAAGAGCCTTAGTTGGGAAAGCCAGGCAGCCGACAACCGATAAAGACTTGCCCCTTTCTGCTTGGGTTTTTTTTCGCACCAAAATCAAATATAGTAACATGATTATGCAACGGCGCGGGACCCCCCAGTGGAGACCAACATGGCTCAGGCAATGATTTGAGGATTTAGTCGCGCTATTAACCGTCGCCAAATCCCGTCAGAGGGACACGGCAGAGCAGGATTTCGTTTCAAGCCCTGCTTGGGAGGTAGAGCGGGGAGCGCTTAGGGGACATTTTTGTTATCCTCATTATGCATTTTAACAGTTTAATAGCTTTACTGCTAATTTTGGAGACGGCGGCGCTGGCGTGTCATTGTTGCCGAGCATGAGTTCCATCAGGGTAATCGCCTTTTCCCACTATCGCCTCCAATTATCTTCTCCTCTTCATCTTTCCGCTCTTTTTTTTTGCCCTTCTCCCCTCCCCCCCCAACGCAGCAGCGATTCGGTTCTCCCCTTCAAAGAGGACTCGCACTTCCATCCCGGCTCTGAAGTCGTCCTCTCAGGAGATCCTTTCATCGCAGGCGGATGAGCGGGCCGAGGAGAAGGACAGGAGGGAGCGGCTGGGGGGAGCGCGCAGCCTCGCCAGCCTGGACGGACGAGGTACACGGGACTTAAAATCCGCCGGGGAAGCGCGTGCTCATCGGCTCGGAGCCAAAAAACTTCTTCTTTTTTTTTTCTTTTTTATCACGAACACGCTCATCATTTCCCCATCCCGCTCAACCTGTCTCCCTCTCTCGCTCTCTCTCTCCCTGCCAAACCGGCCATCAGTTACGCTTTGTGGCTTTTTAACAACCTTTGAGGCTCATAAACAGCCACTCGCGACCGGGCTGTAAAAAAATGTTGCCCTCTCAGCACTCCCGCCGCCGACAGGAAAGCTGTCACCGCTTGATAGTCGGCCGCCCCCGCGGAAAAGAAAACAAGGGTCTGCGCCGCCATCAGCCGCCCATCTGAGGCGATTATCGCGACGCCCGCGTGCGGATGGGGAAACGTGCGCGGGAGAGATAGGCGGCTTTTCGGCCGCGTCATCCATCGCAGCATCAGCATCGGACCTTTGTGGTTGCTGCGATGGAGGCGCGTCAGGCGGCGCCCCAAGCCGGAACCAGCGCAACCAGTATCTCCCACGGCGACGCGGTGTACCGTACATACAGTTTGGAATGTTGACTTCCGGGTGCTTTCCAAATTTGATGCGTCCGTGGACAGCGCTCGGCTCTGCCCCGGGGCGCCGCCCTGCCCCCTCCCTCCCCCCGTCCATGCCGGAAAAAATTCGGCACAGCAGTTGTTGTGCAGTCCTGCTAATGAATAAACAGACGCGGGTTAAAATATAACCTACTTGGCGGAGGTTGAAAATTATAAAAGTGAGAAAAATCTGTTTTAAGGACGGGGGGGGGGAAAATGCCCGTTTTATCGGCAAACCTGGACCAGGTCGTCCTGATCCAGATCAAACATCCGCACTCGGCCCGGTCTGGGCCGTGAAGCCCGTGTGCAGCGTCCACGCGCGGGCCCGCTCGCCGTGGCTTTGCACGGCTGCGTGAGGTTTTGACAGAGGAGACGTTAAAACAAGCGGCGAGAACACAACTGTAGGAAATGGGGAAACGCAAGATTCAGCATATTTAGACTTCGACCCAGTTGACCCATGTCCGGATATCACAGCCTCTGCTTATTCAACTGTGACAATTTATTATTATTATTTTTTTAAATCCTTTTTTTTTACCGATGTGTCCCTTTTTGACTAAAGTGACGACTGTTTCGCCCGCAGCTGTGTTCGGTTCCTATCTGCGTCCCGACCTGGTCCCCGACAACCCGTCGTTCTACGAGGGCTCCTCCATGGGGACCATCTCCACCTCCTCCATCTTTGTCACCGTGGACAACCAAACGCAGGAGAGGTACTGCGGCGCCCTTTTACCTTTCGAGCGTGTCACAACAGTCTGTGTATCACCTCACAGCAGCGCCGGCGGGTTAGCGCCCCCGAGCACTGAGGCACGATCACGCCAGCTGGCCACACCCAACACACACACACGCACCCAGCACACACACGCATACAGGCACGTGCGGGCGCGCTCCCACGCTATTGTCACCTGCGCCCTGACATCTCTTAATGCTGACGTGCGTCATGGAGCAGGTGACTTAGCTGGCTTGACAACATCCATCCAATGCGCACACACTTTCCTACACAGCACACACACACACACACACACACACACACACACACACACACAATATGATGTTATATTGAAAAGAAATGGAACACACTGCCAGTGACTGACAGGTGAAGAACCTACCAGGAGAGTTCTGTGGCGAGGAGGCAGGGGAACAGCGCGGCGAGAAGCTGAGACCAGGGTGGATTGGGTGAGGTGGAACATAAGACATGATTTCCTCTTCAAATAAACTGCAGCAAAAGCAGAGAATATATTTTTTCCTGAGCTCAAGGTGGGTGTGTGATCGTACCATTGTAACAGTTTAGATGTTGTGTCTTTACCTTAACAGGATGACGAGGTCAGCATCACATGACAGCTTCTCCACACCGTGGGTACCTTCTGTCCGGATGTAGTGTATCTTTTCCCTGGAGAGTCAAATCAACTTTAGTTATAAGCTTAAGGATTAAAAATGATAGACCAATGTAATGTGCAGAGCGTGATGAGTTACTTAATCAACCTGTTAAAGCATCACATGAGCTTCTGATTAGTTCAATTTGTGTTTGACAGAAATCATCCAAACATATGGGAATGACGGACCAGACCTGAGGGCGTGGTTCCTGCTCAGACTGGGCTGTCGTTCCTGCAACATGTCAAATATGTTGGGTTGTCGAAGGAACGCCACAATCTTGTCATTGTATGCTGGTGAGAGACATACGACCAGAGAGAAGCATTCAGACAAGAGTGAGCCATCAGAGAGGCTGGCTGCAACTACTTCCTCTATCAGTATAAAGTTATATCATTACCATAGATTGTAGTCAACATTTTTTTTTTTTATGATATCTACATAGATGAGCTGTAAAGTCATAAATACATTCAAATACTGTGACCATAATAACCAGAAGAACTATCACACAGTTATGGCAAACAGACCGGGGTGGAGCCAACTTTAGACAAAACACCATTAACTAGGCTTGCTTTGTCTTCCAATGTGGGATTATTTTAATAATTCAGCTCTTTCCACAATTACATATTGTCTTTATTACTCTGGACAGTTTTAACTGGCACTACTTTCAATTGGAGAAAGTAATGCCTGTGAAAAGAATTGACTTCTTGAGACTTGGGATATTAGAAGATATTGCAAGCCTACAGGGAGCTGTCAGCTGCAACGAGTCAGCTTGATGTTGGCTTCGAATGGCAGCAACCAGGCTGTTTCCAGGCCTCGCCATCAGAGAAGCCCCACGATTCCTCGACACGTCAGATGCCTGGAAGAAATACCAACAGGAAAAACTTTCACTGAGATGAAATTCACAGTAACAACTAACTGAGGTGACAAGTATACTTACATTACTTAACTGACTTAAAATTCCCTCCTTGGCCTAGTTCTTAAACTGCTCAGGCTTTAAAAACTGCAGTCTGGTCATATGTTCATCAGTATCATAATTGGTCAAATGGAACACATGCATTGCTAATGGTATCACACATTAACACAAACTACTTGCACTTATGCTTTCGGAGCATGATGTTCACATCATAGTACTATGTCAGAAAAAAAAATGTTTTCTGTCCGTATTATTGCTGATGTCTCTTCATGCTTTTATTTTTCTCATTTTGGTTTTAACCCTTTGAAAAGGAATCATCTGCTGAGAGCATTGGTTATATCACCTTGTCTTCTCCTCATAAATACAGACAATCTCACACACTTCAACATGTAAGTAGTTCAGTAACTTTTGCATGGATAACAAAACTCAATTTAGAATTTCACATTCACAGCTGTTTAAAAGTTTTTTATTTAGCGGAAAATATTGAAAAGTTATGGCTAAATTGCAATACTTTATTAATCAATTATTTTGGCTAAGTAAACTTAAAACTAGTTGATATACTTTTCTGTATTTATATGTACACTAGAAGTCGTATAGCAGTTGTACAGCAGTCGTCCACACTTCTGTGCAGTCTATGATCCAAAACCATATATATTTTTTCTCTCTGTGCTGTAGAGCTCTAAAAATATTAATTGAAAACGTGATTTGTAATGTTTGCTAAGCTAACATTTGCTGAACTAGGTAATTAAACAATGTATTTATAAAACTAGAAAGTACGGAAGCCGAGAAGGGCCATACATTCATACATTATATTTCCTCTGTTTCCTGTGACACCGAGTTAATTATCTTGAGATCTTGAGAAAACAAAAGTTTGTTTTCCCGAAAATAACGGGATAAGTTTCTCGAGATCTCAAAAAACTAAACTTTGTTTTCTCGAGATAACAAGGTAATTAATTCGAGATATCAAGAAAACATAATATGAGGGGTTTTTCATCACACACGACTCCCTGAAGCTGAAGCCTCCTGGCCGTCTCTTTAAATGATGCACACTGATGTGAATATTATCTGTAACAGCGAGGCATAGTGCTATTTCAGCCTGCGTGAGGACCTGATTGAAAAGATATATGATGCGGTGATCAATATACTCCTGCTCCGACGACATCGCTGCACTGAATGACGTTTCCTCGTACTCGTACTCGTCTGCCGCTTATCCGGGTCCGGGTGGCGGGGGCAGCAGCTTCAGGAGGGAAGCCCAGACAGCCCTCGTTCCAGCCACTCTCACCAGCTCCACCGGAGGGACCCCCAGGCGTTCCTAGGCCAGGCGAGAGATATAATCCCTCCACCTGGTCCTGGGTCAGCCATGAGGCCTCCTCCCGGTGGGACATGTCTGGAACACCTCTAATGGGAGGCGTCCAGAAGGCATCCTGACCAGATGCCTGAGACACCTCAGCTGGCTCCTCTCGACGTTCAGGAGCAGTGACTCTACTCTGAGCGCCTCCTGTATGTCCGAGCTCCTCACCCGCATCTCTAAGGCTGAGCCCGGCCACCCTGTGGAGGAAACTCATTTCGGCTGCTTGTATTCGCGATCTTGTTCTTTCGGTCATTACCCAAAGTTCATGACTATAGGTGAGGGTTGGAACGTAGATCGACCGGTAAATCTTCACCACGACAGATCGGTTGAGCGCCCGGAGGCAGGACTTCCTCTCCAACCCCGGAGAAGGCAATCTACCCTTTTCCGACTGAGGACCATGGCCTTGGACTTGGAGGCGCCGATTTTGCATCCATGCATTCAAATGACGTTTCCTGCAGTGATTTTTATAGTTTTGTTTTCTCGAGATCTCGAATTAATTAACTCGTTATCTCGAGAAAACAAACGAAATTAACTCATTATCATGGAAAAACGAAGAAAATATAACTCGTTATCACGGGAAAACAAAGAAAATATAATGTATGAATGTATGGCCCTTCTCAGCTTCCGTAAGAAAGTGAACTGATGCATTGTTTTGTTTTTTTCAAGCTTTAGTCCTTTGAGAGAGTGCTGCATGTTTATAACAAAAACAAACAGTAAAACATGAAGCGGTTTTGCTATTTTTCTACTTTATAGCACCTCTACTATGTTTCATGAGTAAGTGAGCACAGAGAGTAAGACAAGTCTCAAACCACATCCTCTATGAAGGGGAAAATGTCTGGCCAGCTATAAATCCTGTGCAATTCCCTCCCTACCTCCCCAGCACTGTAGCTGCGTAATCGCTGCAAGTGCTGTCGGTGGGCAAGGTGTCCGGGTAGCCGGCCGTTCTGCAGCGGGATTCGAGGATCAATGAAGGTTGTAGCACGACTGTTGTGGTCAACAAAGAAAGACTGAAAGACAGTGCATTCAGCGGTTAATATTTGAGCCTGTTTAACATACACAGGGCTCATTTAGCTTTTTATGAATGAAATTCAAGAACTTTTGCAGCACTTTTAAGGTATCTAAACCACAAAATTCCAGTAATTATTGTAAATTGTTCCTACAAAATAAATGCAATTGCAAAAAGGAAGTCTGTAGCGTTACTTAAAAGCCACAACAATCAGTGTAAATAATTGTAATATATGTAACTGTAATGTAAAATATCACTTTATTTACAGTAAAGATGTCGAACATTGTCAATGATCTCGGAATCATTTCATTAACATGTAATTTCAAAGAATGCATTTAACCCAAGTATATTGCAAACCCTGAAAACAATTTTCAAGACTTTATAGAAAGCATCTGTACAGTATTCTGCCAACCATGATGGAGCGTTCTAACTCAGTTTTACAAACCCATTTCAAAAAAAGTTGGCTGTGTAAAATGTGAAACAAATTTAACTAAAAAAGCACAAAGACAACAGCATATTAAATGTGGAAAGTAATTTTTTATAAAAAGTTATAATCCAATTTTGAATTTGATGCCATACAACACATTTTGTGAATGAGGCAGCAAAAGACCAAAAAAGTTATATAAAGTTCGCTTCATGCTTTGCTAGCAGTTGTATGTATGACATGGTAGTATTAAGTATCGATATCCACTTCCTCTATTAAAGGCTCACTCTGCATATGTGCGGCATCCTACCTTTCCCTGTGGGTCAGTCTTGATCTCCCAGCCTCGTGGCAGCTCCAGCTGACTGTCCGCAAACTTGTTGAGGAAGACCACCAGGTCCCGATTGTGTTGATATCGTTCAAAATTTTTGGCATCTCGACGCACCTTCAGGATCATGTGTTTGACACAACTACTGGTGGTGAACATCCGGTAGGCTGACTGGAAGAAGAGAACATCCAGAATGTACTTTTATATCCATAAAAAACTGTTAGTGAAATTGAAAATTCTAAACATGACCCGAGCCCGGCCCAAGCTTGATTGACCTCAAGCCTGACCTTACCCAGAGCCCTGTCTGATCTAAACTTTATGTAACCCTGACCTGATTTTTGTAAAATATTGTCACCTTTTGTACCTACAGCAGTGTCTGTAGCACAGATGGACATTTTTAATCAATCATTGAACTTTTCGATTTTTTTCACATGGAATTTGATCAATCTAACATTTGTATCATTGAGGTTGTGTTGTGTAGTGTGTGTCCTGAAGCACTGCAAAGGATTTAACTACATGGCAGCAACCTTATGGTACGGGACCCACATTTAGGAGAAAGAGAAAACTGAATACTTGGCTGCAATAGAAATCGAAAGTAAGTGTGAGGCAGCTTTGATCTGTTCAGAGCCAGTGTTTTGGGCTGCTGGTCTGATGGTCACCAGGTGGTGATGGTGTCTCACCCTGGAGCATTTTGACATGCTCTTCTTCTTCAACAATCAGTGGGCTGAAGTTACTTATTATCTTTGTGTGTCTCTCTTGCCATTTTCCATTATGTTTCTGGAAAAAACTTTCAATCATAGGCAAATATATATTTTTGATATCATATCATTTGATTTGACTGATTGATTTTTGCAATAGTCTAGAGGTTCAATTAAATTCTTTTTTTTTTTTAATCTCAATTATGTTGAGTGCAGTAATGTCATATTGTTGATTTGTGAAGAGGCCTCTGCTGCACCGCATAGGTTTTTGTTTTGTTTTTTGTTAAATAGTTAATTCAGTTTTAGCTGTCTTGTTTCAGAGGAATGTTGTCTCGAGTAAAATAATGTGTTCTTCTGAAATACTTCCATAGGCATAATATAATACAAAACATATTAAGTGATACTTGATCATTCATTTTCCCGTATCGATTGAGAAATTAATTAATTAATTTCATAAATAGTTGTCCAGTGTATAAAACATCAGAAAACTGCTGAGTTAACATATTCAGAATCCTTGTTTTGTGTTAATGATAATGGAACACAAGCAAATATTTAAATTACAGGAGGCATCAGCCAGTTTTTGGCATTTTCATCTCCACTTTTGTCAGTCTTTTACCTACTCAAACTGCTTTAAGATCAATGTGAGTGTTATCCCTGTTTTGGGTCATCAAGGATACAAAAACAGGAAGCTTTGACATAACCTATTCTGTTCTAACACTCACATAGTTGCTGTGCAACATGGTGAAGAATTCTGGATGTGTGATGAACTTGACAGCAGGTGATTGGAGGAGATGGCTGATTTTCTGGTGAATGACAGGTGAGGCAGAGCCTGGAGACAAACAGTACAGTTACTTTCTATATGCGTCATTATCTTCATGTCCTCAGTTGTGAAAACAAATCTTCCCACAAATGCACAGGAACACAAGCAGAGGATCGTGACTGTACCAGTCTGAGGAGAATCCGAGTCAGTCTCTGTACTGCTGCTCCGCTCTGACCTCTGACCCCCTCCCTCTTCCTCTGTGGCCATGGTTCTCTGGATGCTCTGGTACCTACAGAAAAAACAAGTCACCCTCTAAACACTAAGGATCCAGCTTATTGGCATGTGGAGTTGTTTTACAGCCATGTTAATACTGCATATAACTGTGTTTTCCAGGAGCTCATCTTTGACCTGCCAGTTGTCCTGAGTTCCTATAGCAGTGAGCAGATGTCAGTATAACTCAACCATGGAATTGGACTGATGAGAATTCCGCCTATCTAGTTTCATTGCTTTTCAATTTAAAATCAATTTCTAACATGAAGTATTTCTATTTACACACAACACTCAGTAAAGGACCTCTGGGAGCTAATTTGAAACTCTATTAATATTATTTCAATAGCATGATCCCCTGGTGGTTGTTTTCCTTCTGTCAGGTTACAGGTCTGTCAGGTTTCCATCCACATGTGTCTTGAAGGATCCGGAGTAATGACTTACTGTGTTTCTGTTGGGTGTTTTTGTAGACCATTAAGATGTCAGAGGGGATTTGACCATTAACTCTCTGGATATAAAATGTGATCACTTGATTAATTCATTCTATCACATCCGTGTGAAATGTCATAATCAGTCCTGTGACTTCTTCAGTGATGACAAACTTTTTTTTTTGAGGTCACTTGTTTTGTGTCAGTGTCACAGTGACCTTTTTTCATCTTTGAGATCCATTGGACGTTTTTGAAAGAACACCCACTCCTAGCATCCCTAATGTATCACAAGAATTGGATGCTGGTGCAATGGCGTAAAAGTTATCTGTCAATCAATAAATCAGATTCACTGTATCTTATGTTTATTTTTATCTAAAATGATTCAGTAAAACTTATTTAGTCTCAGTACTTTACTGGCATATTTTCATTTCAGTTATTTCGATTGTATTTATTGTTTTTTACTTTAACAACTTTTAATTTGTAAAAACTGAAGGTTTTGATGATGAGGTTAGGAAGTAAAAAAAAGATCAAAAGTTGGTAAAGTTCTCAGGGAAATAAACATTTTTTTCAAAATCTATGGTCGAATTGCATTAAAACTTAAAAACTGGCTTCTTCGCTGAAGCTGACTTAAAAACTTGCTCTGTTCAGAGGTGAAGAGCAGTGGCATTACTGGCACACAGGTCACTGGCTGTCTAGATTCCAAGTCTGACCTCCGGTTGAGCTGCTCCATCTGCTGGGTGGATCCAGACCGTGGGATTCCGTGGTTACACTTGCCACTGTGACTCGGTCTCTGCCAGGTTGTGGTCCGGTTAATATGGTCCACGTAGAAAACTCTGCCGTGACTGTCAACACGAGCTTCCCAGTCTGTGAGGAGACAACTTTATTAACCATCTTCATCTGCTGAAATGAGTTTCTAATTTGTGCAAATTCAGAGAAGCTCAGGAATTTATAAGAGCTAGTTAACATATTCAATCGATACATTTTCAAAGTTTTATAACAATTTTTACATGGAAAGAGCAACTTTTACTACACCTATGCATGTTTCCTATATGACCAACTTAACAAC
>CAAKHG010011211.1:1126-20244 GCA_901007715.1 Dactylopterus volitans | reverse complement strand
CATCCGCCCAACGAATTTTAGTACGATGACCTGGAAGCTTGAGTATGTCAGACCAGAAGATCTCAGGGTGGACAACCGGGGCCTTGAGATCACCATCCCAGGGCGTTGACATCATTGACTTTGTGGCCACTGCCACTTCCACTGATACTGCCACTGCTGGCATGACAGCTAGTTCTGGCTATAGCTGGTAGTCGACACGGTATCCGCTATGTCTTCTGTCTCGAGTATCCCTACCAGGGATTTTGCTGACAATGAAAGCCAGTGGATGGCTTTGACATCTACCATCTTAATAGCTCAGATTGAACCAGCTGCTGAGGTCGGCCATACTTGTACAGCAAGGCCTGCAGAGTGGAGGTGTATGGTTCTGGATCATACAAGAATGTCTCTGTTATGCTGTGGGCAGCTGGGAACGTGATCTAATCCAGTAAGACATCCAGTAAGACGTAGTATTTATACCTCTCACTTAGTTGGTGTTGGGTGTCAGACATATTCTCTTGGTGCGGATGGAAGACAACTCGAGTGCCCTTATCGGACTGATGGACTGGATGGTAACGGTGGTGGAGGGGCTCACTCGGAAATTGTTTTTTTTGCACTTTTTAATTAAAAAAATGTCATTGAAGAAGCCTGTTTTGTCTTTATTCTTATATCTGCTTTTTTTTCTAAGCCTCACACCAATCTGCGTTTCAGGCCTCATTATTTGTTACAATACGTGTTTATACTATAAATACACAGTGCAGATAAAGGTAAATACCTGTTCATGACATGGTATCAACCTCCGTGAATACTCCAAACCACAATTGAACAGTCTTGTCAGCTTCAGGATCTTTAATGAGGTAATTGAGCAGCAGTTCAGTAAATGTCAAAGGCAAAACAAATGTACGATACAAAATAAAATGGTCCTGTATTCACTGCCGGTAGCCAGTTTCCTGATTGCAATTGCGACCTGCTTTTAAAGTGGGACACACAAGAGATAATTTGTGTCTTTTTTCGCCAGGAAGGTCTTTGGTCTGATCGCAGGGCTACTGGAACAACTCCCGGGAGATATGAAGTTTTGCACAAACTGTTGCATGGTGAAATCAACAACAATGGTGTCCCACCAATAGCTCGATTGTAGAAGTGCCCAGGCAACGCCTTGTAATCTGCCGAAATACCATCTGCCAAGATTTACATAGCTCTTATCAGTTTTCTTATTACGTTGGTATAACTGCTCTGTAATTGATGCAAGCATAGTTGAAGTTAATTAACAAAGATATAGGATGCGGCTAACAACAGATTTCAAATATCTTTCATAATTACCTGTCTCCTCAAGTGAAATGGCGTTTGCTGTAACTATGGCGAACAGAGGGACGATCATAGACATATGGGACGATGACAGACAGTTTCTTCTTATGTTTACTCTTCTTCTTTCTGTTTTCTAGCGATTGGTAAACAAAGTCGTTGCACAGTACCGCCACCAACTGATAAAATAGTTGCACTGTGATGTGCGGTTTACTCTGATGTAATAACGTGGCTCTGAATTGGCTCCTTGCTAGTGGAAAACCAAAATAGTTCTTTGGAAGCACGGGACCTGAACCAGCTAAGAACTGGCACTAGCACCAGCTCTGAACTAGCACCAGGTTCTTCTTGGTGGAAAAAGGGGTACTTGAGGTGCAGAAACTCCCTTGCGTGTCCACTGACGAAAGGTGAGGAGCCGTGGTCCTTGTGCAGCACCAGAGGGGCTGTCAGCATTGTCAGTCAATGTGAATGGAGTGGGATATCTTTAGCCCAGAGGCAAGATGTAGCTCCTGCTACATCTTGCCTCTGGGCTAAAGGGATGGCATGCTGTGCCTATCGCACTGATGTGCGATGGACAGGCCTGTGCCTATAGTGCCTATCGCACTAATGTGCGATGGACAGACCTGTAATCCAGGTCTGTCCACTGTGGCAACTGCTGGTGACTCCTCATGTATGACGAATAGTTGGAGCCTGTGTTGTCTATCAAACCACCTTGCAACCTCTATTGGCTTTAGTGACCTCATGTTCCGGCCAGTGGGCTTCTTTGTTCTTCTTCTCTGGCTTTAGAATTAAGATTTTTTACATCCCAGATCAACTAAGTTTTACTCTTGTATTTCCACAAGCAGTTCTGCTTTAACTTCTGCTCTGGAAGAGCCACCCGGACACTGTACATAGAGCAGCTTAAATCTTGAGATTCGAGTCTTGACATGTCAGACTTGACTCTTCACTTCACCTCTGAGGGCATGTCCAAATAATGCACCGTAGAGAAAAGAAAATTCAGGTTCGCCATTAATGATATATACATCTCATCTCTCATCATCTTCCGCTTATTCTGGTTATGGGTCATGGTCGTGCTGGAGCCCAGCCCAGCTGACAACGGGCGGACGGCGGGGTATACCCTGGACGAGTTGCCAGCTCATCGCAGGGCTACATGAAGGACAGACAACCACTCACACTCGCATGCACACCTGCGGGCAATTTAGAGTAGCCAATTAACCTCAGCATGCTTTTGGAGGTGGGAGGAAGCTGGAGTATCAAACCTGCGACCTTCTTGCTATGAGCCAACAGTGCTAACCACCACACCACCGTGTCGCCCTATTGACATTCATTCACTGTCTTCCGCTTATTCCGGCTATTTCGGGTCGCAGTCGTGCTGGAGCCGATCCCAGCTGTCGAATGGGCGAACAGTGGGGTACACCCTGGACGAGACGCCAGCTCATCGCAGGGCCACATGAAAGACATACAACCACTCACACTCTCACGCACACCTACGGGCAATTTAGAGTAGCCAGTTAACCTCAGCATGCTTTTGGAGGTGGGAGGAGGCCGGGGTACCCGGAGAGAACCCACGCAGACACGGGGAGGGCATGCGAACTCCACATAGAAAGACCCCAGGCTGGGAGCCTGCGACCTTCTTGCTATGAGGCAACGGTGCTAACCACCACACCACCGTGTCGCCCTATTGACATATTAATACAAAAAAATTCATTGTTGACTTTTTATGGCAATCTTCAACTCCAGGTTCAGATGCTGGTTTTTAACAGTCTCCAGGGCATAAAACAAAGAAACTGTCTATGTTTGAAATGTCTTTAGGTGTCAGGAGAAAGAATGGAGGGCGGGGATCGTCATGAAATGATGTGATTTAACCAAAAATATATCAAGAAATTTAATGTGATTTGAGCAGATTGTCCCCTTAAATTTCTCAAATGTGACATCGAATTGAGTAATGAGTGTGTTTCAGCTGCATAGTATGTGCATTTTGTGTTCACCAGAAATCCTCAGATTTTGACAAGCTTAGTGGCCCACAATCCATTTCTTCTGACATCACAACATCAGCCATGGAGGAAAATGGTACTTTTTGCCATACAACCATTAATATGTATATCTAAAGATGAAGGTAACATGGAGATCAGTTTATCTAAATAATGCCTTTTTGGAAGAAATTTATCAGAGGTACAAGACCACCGGTTTGTTTCCAAGATAAAACCCTTGTCAACTACCAAAAGTTGTGCCTTTGTTTTGAAGGCAGGATGCAGTCAGTACAGCGATTTAACTTTGGTTGATGCAAAATGTTCAAGTATGTAGTAGTCAGTATATAATATTTTTAGTACCAAGCATGCAGTATGTTAATTGGCAATTCAAAGCCACATTGATCATCCGCAACAGGAATTCATGGAAATGTTCACTTAACCTCTAAAATAGATTCTAATATTTCATGATCTCTTCCTTAAATGACAAAAACAGTACAAAAATTACTTCAAATTGTATTTTGATTGGAGTTCATTATTTTATACAATATTAAAAGTTCTGGGGTTTTTTTTTGACATGGATGATGTTGTGAAGCAACTAGCAGTTTGTGACTGGTTCAAGCAATGTGTGTGGTGGTAGAGAGCAGTTTGCAGATTCTACCAATGATTAAAGTGCATCTGATTTCAAAATGATGCTTCTTGAACAACTAGAATCATTAGAAAGGTGGAAGTGTGTTGCTTCACTTGATGTGAGAGAGGGGAAGGGATGCGACTTTGGACAAGAATTTTCTAAGGGCGACTGAATACATGTTTACTTATGGCTGGCCATATGACCGGTTTCCAGTGACTTACTGCATAATTATTTTTTAATCTTAAGAGAGTTTGAGAAAGAACTCCCACTTGGGTGATGCTGTAACTGCAGCCGGTCACTAGGAAGATAAGAGGAGAAGAAAGCTGCAAATGAAAACATACAGTGGTGTTCATGGAGGGAGGATGAGGTGATGACAGCAAACACAGGAGAAGGAACATGCACCTGAATGAGACATGCACACACAGAAAGCCAAGGTGTTGCCATGTGACTCCAGACTCCAGAGTAAGACTGCAGTGTTGGTTCTTACTTGGAGGTAAGGCTTGGTCAGTGGCAGCAGGGAAATGGTTTAGGTCAAGGCTGGGTCGGAGGACTGGTGGATGGCCAACAGGAGGTGATAAGCCTGAGCCTACAGAACATCGGAGAGACAGTAGTCGACATGTTACCAATGGACCACCAAAGAATGGACGTTTCATGTAGTTTATGAATCTTTTCTGACTGGAGACGGCAAAGATGCTAACACTATCACCCTGAATGGTTGTATAGCTCGTGGGTTGGGTCTTGTAGGGAAAGTACAATTTTAATGAGAAATGCTTGGAGAAAGATTAATTTAAGATACTCTTGGCTCTGCCCCAACAAAACAAGGTGCTAGTTATGCTGCAAAACTCTAAACTTAGCCTTTACCTTGGGCACTATTGCTATTAAAAAAAAATGTGACGAGCACACCAGCATGTTAAACAAAGTTTTAAAAAAAAGTTGTTTTTAAAGGTTGACCTGCTGACTTGCATCTCTTTGTCTGTCTTACCCCCTCACTCCCCTCCCCATCTTCTTCCCTGTACTCTCTGGCAGTTTAGGCTTGCAATATGATTGCACTGGTGCCAAACAGTTTTACTTTACAAGAGAGGAATTGAAAGACTCATCTAACTGTTTGCTTAGTTAGGGGATACATATTTGTTGAGGAGAACAAGAACAGGACACAAGGTAACAAAAGACAACAGTAACAGCAATAAAAAATAAATTACTGACAGAACCATGGAACAACAGCTTGTCCCCACTCACTGGTTTCCCCATGCCCTCACCACTGGACTGCAAAGAGCTAGCGCAGCCGTGATGAAAGCCCCGCAGGGCTGTTGCGAGGCCCCCTGGGAATGGAGACCTCTAGACCGCAGGTCCAAGTCTAAGCCAGAGTAAGTAATTGAAAGGGGTGCAGGCCACTGCTGCAGCCCAAAGAACAGGGCTGAGCCCGACACAAGCACATCAAGCATCTCTCCAAGCCCCCATTCTCTTCATGTTGGCAAATATCTGCCGTGTAATTAAAATACGGGGGATGAACACTACCTGCAACCTTACCAGGAGAAGGAGGGAGGTGAAGCGCATAACCACAGTGAACCAGCCATACCAATGTTTCCCCTCAGGTCTCATTGGCCAAGACACCCGCCAGGCCAGAACAAATAACAATTCTTATGCCAAAAATAAGCAACATGTCCATTCATTCAGAAATCAATATTCATTTACGTTTGGGAGCCTCTGTGTCGTGCTGTTTGAGGGCCTCCGTGCCGCATGTTCAACGCGAGTCCTTCTTCATTGCCTAGTAATGATGCAAGTACCACTGCTGAGAGCACAAGCATATAATGGGATAAAGGTTGAAGGTTTGTAGCAAGCTAGCGTATTTATGGCGCTGACGAAAAAAGAAAAACTGTCGCGGGCAACAGAAACTTTACATAAAGAAATTTTTCTGTCAAACTCGGGAGCCACTGAAAATAGATCACGGGAGAGGTCCAAAGGCAACGTTACAGGAAATGACAGGTGGAGATGAGATGGATGGAAGAAAGAGGGGCACATGGCGTTGGGGAGGGGAGCTGCTCCCTTACCGCGAGTGATTCTGACACTGATGAAACTGCTGACCCCTGTCGGACTGCGGACCCTGGTCCGACTGCTGACCCAATCAAAAAAAATACAGAAAGAAAACATCTGGCTGGGATCCCGAATGTCTTAATAACCATAAATACAGTCCCTGGTCGTACCAGACTCCCCATGGTGAGTTTCCAATTAGTTGTTTAGCCTACATTTTTGTTAACCTTCTTTCTTAGTTAGCAATAATGATAAAAGTATCACAATAGACAATAGATTTTCTTTCCATTAGAACCATCAAGGACTAGTTTATACCGTGGCATTGGCAAATACATGTAACTCTGTTATAATAAAAACAAATAACAAAAAATCATAAAAAGTTTGTGAGGATGTTTTGTAGGGATATTTTGTCGCATACACTGTCAACATAAGCATCCTGTTAAAAGAGGACCATCGAAGAGGGTTTTCATAGAGATCCCTTCTGAGATGTACAGGAAAGATGTGCTTGATGATTAAGTGCAGCAGTGAACCATGCACCATGCACACTGCGTGGATGAAATGCTAATGTTGTGTAAAGCGGTGTTTCTCAAAACGGGGTCCTTGAGAGGGTGAAAGGGGGCCCCAGGTTTTTTTTTCTACAAATTTTCCAACTTTTGTGAGAAAATTTCCAACTTTTTTCCAGAGATATGACTTTTTCTTGAAATATTTTTTTGCCACAAATTTCTGTGGAATTTTTCCAACTTTTTTCCAGAGATATGACTTTTTCTTGAAATATTTTTTTGCCACAAATTTCTGTGGAATTTTTCCAAAAAATCATCCCATTGACAGAAAGTAAAGTAAAGTAAAGAAAGTAAAGCTATTCAGTCTCAGAATAAATATTTGTGTGTTTCTGGAGTTTATGTTTCAAAATGTTGTCAAATGGGGGTCTGTGGTGTAATTTGTCTCAGTTTAGGGGTCCTTAATGTAAAAAAGTTTGAGATCCACGAGTGTAAAGATACATGTTTTAGTTATTTTTATGCAATAAATGTACTTTGTTACTGTAAGTCATCCTCTCCTTGTGATGTTGAATATACAATATTGAGTGAACAAAAATTTGAATGAAAATATAAATTGCAGTCAGTTTTACTGTCCCATCTGACCGAATCCGACTGCACCAAAATGCCAATATGCCATCCCACGCATCTTGTCTGTTTAGGGTTTTTTTGGTGGGTACCATCGGGCCTGAAAAAAAACTCTAGGGCAAACACTGCATGCCCTTGCCAGTTGTAGAAATGGCCCACCTTAGCCCATGGCGTGCACGGAATTGGGCTGGTCTGAGGGCAATTCAGAGATCAGCTGCCCCAGGGCGAGTAGACCCGAGAGCAGTCAAGCCAAAGTCTGACCTGTGGCTGGTTGACAAAAGTCATGTGGACTTTAAACTGATTATCAGATAGACTTTAAAGTTTGATATAATCTTTAATCCTCTCGAAGTATCACTGGAGAGAATCTATGTGTATCAAAAAATAAATTCTAGGTAACACTGCAGTGCATACACAGTTCAAGGCTGGCCCTAACACCACCCTGTTTATCAACTCCAGATAATGGCCCAAATGAACGCTGCATTCTCATAACCAGTGGTGTTGTCCGCCTGGTAAAATTAAACAGATTGGCACAAAAAACATGTCAAGTATAAAACCACCAGTGTCACCAAACTATAGGTCTGAAAATCCCTCATGTCAGCAAAAAACACAGTTCTGTACTGGTTTAAACCAGTAAGAGAGCTTAGCTGTACTACCCCAGAGCAACTGACCAATGAAATTCAGACGGGGCAAACAATACCAAATATGGAAAAGTCTGACAGTATTATTTATGAAAATGTGGTATTTTTGGAAACATATATAAGCCAAGGCAGAAGGTGGAGCAAATGTTACAGATAAGAGACTCATGTGTATTCTTAAACAAACTATTTCTATTTGAACCTTATGTTTTCCAGTATGGGTGCAACGGTTCACCATACCTGTGGTTTGCTTCAACTTTCGGTTTTTAAGTTGCGATTCGGTTCAAACTTCGGTTCGGTTCGGACATTTAGCAGTCATTTGAATCATGGTTTTCAACAACAGAAAAGTGACGCAAGTCCAGCGCCATAAAAACCCCAATAGCATTGGTAATTGCTTTTGCTCGCTCTGATTTCGGACCAAGTTTCATATTGAAGGCTACATGAAGATCTGGCTGTTGTTGTGGGGTCATCGCTGCTGTGCTGGGCTGAGCGAGGTCTTTGTCGGCGTGCTATCTCTTCATATGCGCTAGCATGTTTGAGGCATTACCCCTCGCCCCCACCGACAGTTTCGCTGAACACAAACGACAAATAACTTGTGTCTTGATAGCAACTTCACTTAGATGACTGAAAATATTGCAGCTTAAACCTACACCACTCCTGTTTTCCATCAGTCCACAACTACAATTCTAAACTCCAACAGCTTCGTCCAAAAACAATATTTACACTTGTGCCACATGAATCTTTGAATAACTGCAACTTATTACACTGATCCTCACTCACTTTGTAGGCTACAAACACATTAGAAAATGTTTCTTACCTGAAAAACATAATGAACATTTATAGCCTGCTGCATCTGACAGACAATTTGTATATGAGCATCATATACACGATGGTGGAACACAGACTATCAACTGTGCTGGTACATTCCAACACTATGCAAAAAATCTCCCTATACTAACACATCTGCACTGATATCAGCTTCAGTGCATTGTTTACACTGATGTCTTCACCAGATACGAGGGATGAGTTAAGATTTTAACAGGTCAACACTTCTCTCAAACAGATTCAATAAAAATTCAACATAAAAATGAACGGATAGTTTATTGCAGGAGTCTTGCATTATACTCTGTTGAACATGCATTGGCTTTAATCGATCAGTGTGTTTTTTTTTTTTTACTTTTTACTGTTTAATACACTACAGGCTGTACCAACTATCTCAAGTAGTTCTAATCGACACTAGGTGAAACGAACTTTCACCTGCACATCTATCCAAAATAAATGACAAGAAAATGCATTTGTGACTTTGTTTTTCCCTGTTGTGCCTAACCGTATCAAACCATGACTCCAAAACCAAGGCACTTATTGAACCGTGACCCCTGTGTACCATTGTGATTAGGGTTACAACCCTTGCTACCTATGGCTGAAAGCACTCCTGCTTGTGAAGTATGATGATGCTACCCGTAGGCAGGCTTCAGGATGTTGGCTAATCAAAAGAAAATGGGCTTATTGGGAGGGGGGCCTTAAAGAGACATTATGATTTAAGGGCCTGTATAAAGGGCCAGTACAAGATAATTACAGGATTTTTTTAAACTGTGAATCAAGCAGAGCTGCTCTGGTGGGGAGCTAGAAATGAGAGTCCAGCAGAAAACCAATGGTAAGGTCATATGTTATCTCACCCATGGGGTTTCTGATGCTAGATCTGGGCACAGCTGGCTCCCCATGCTCTGCTCTCCTGGCCTCCTTCCATCTCCCTGTCCTCCTCTCTCCTCCTGCTCTGGCCACCTCCTGACCTTCAGGGCTCTGGTTGACATCTGGAACTGACTCAAAGGTACTCTCCTCATCTTCATCTTCATCCTGGGAGGAGAACACTGTACTGCTGGAAAGCCGGTTACTGTCCACGGAGGAGAGGCGGTTGTGGCTGCAGAAGCGACTCCTCCCCTCATAGCCAGAGTTGCTGTAGCATGATGTACTGTAACAGGAAGTGCTATAGCAGGATGTGCTGTAGCAGGACGTGTTGCAAAACTCACATTCATTTTCACCTTTGGACCTGTGGCTACCACTGCCAAATACTGGTACGCCTCCATTACTGGAATCTCCCTCACTCTCAAGGCAGGAGAGAGAGATCCGCCTGACTGCTGCAAGGCCTCTGCTGCTTCCTTCGCCTTCCAGGAGCTGGTTTAGCTCAGAGAGACGTTCGATGGAGAGGCTGCGTGGGAGCGAGCGACAGCAGCAAGGGCCTGGACACTCTGGGACCTGCAGATATACACAGACAAAAAGATTTAAAGGAGCAATAAGTTACGTTTTTAATCATAGACTCAATAGACACCCCAAGGTTTATAGAGGACCATTTAAAGATGATATTTGGGTTGGTTCAGGTGGAGGTTTCTTCAGATGAGCAATCATGGGAGAATAAAATGCAGAAGAAACTGAAAATTAAAGCACATACAGTACATAAATTCTCTCTTGAAACCAAAAGAAAGCACTTTAACAACACACTTCTCCTAATTAGCTCACTTGCTACTTAGCATCCCATCCTTCTTATTCATCTCTGCAGCTAGCATTTCTTCCTGTCGTTGTTTTAAGACGCCCAGTAAGTAGCCACGATTGGTTCCTTGTGTTTTATACCTAGAAATCCTGAACTGTTGGAGAGGATTTTTTTCTTAGACAGTCAATGTTCATTGTAGATCCAAAGCAGAAATCCCAAGCCATGAAATTGACAACTTGATTTAAACATGATATGTCTTGTAACAAATAGAAGGATATACAGTAAATATACACATATGGATATCAGCAAGGTCAAAAACTTATTTTTTCACTGGATGGAGTGGAGTTGGGTAATACATTGACAGGAACCAAAAACCAACATTATGGCTCTTTAATCTGGCTTTTATTGTCATTGTGATATGATGTGTAGGATAAACACATCACAAATGACTGTTTGAAATGTACTGAAAGTCACTTTATTTACGTCCACAATTGAGGCCCTTAATTAGTGACCACCAATCGCCAAATGCAGGTATATTTTTTTCTGACAGTAATCTGCCACTTAGAAAGGTAAAAAACTCATCAAGCAATAACAAACTATGCTCTACCATGCTGATTCTTTCTCAGGAGCACCTTGTATACTTTGAGAATGTACTTGAAAGGCAACAAAGGTTGTTTGAAGAGATATTAAGTTTAAATTGTCCTCTTATTTTCCTTTTTTGATAAACAGAAGCCAATATCTGTCATAACTTTTAATAACTGCAGTGAACACAACACCGAATGGTCATGCTGACCATTCGGTGTTGTGTTAACTGCAGATGTGCCTTTATGCCCTCACTTACTAGTTTCAGGTCTTCATCGATACAGCATGATGTTCATTTTGTAAATTATGGCCCCATTTAGAGTCAAATATGCCATTAGGTAGAGTATGCAGGTTGCAACCACAGCAACCTGCGTCTCATTCAGATCTCTACTGCATTCCTCTCCACGACCCTCTCGTTTAAATATGATCAGCAAAAAACAAACATGGTGTCTGTTCGAAAATTCTGAACTAGACTGTGGATGATGCTATGCTGGTTCCTGACATGCTCTACACCTCTCTAAAAATGTGATTACTGATTAATCACTACATATGTAATTAACAGTGGTTGTAATAAAGGTTTAAGGTGATAACGCACAGCTGCTTTTTCAAACATCATGACTGGACACTGATCATCAAGGCATGTCTCTGTTAAGTGTAATGATTATTGTTATATATCAGATGAGGTTTAGCCTCAACATAAATTCCAATTATGTGGTAATTCTGTTTACAGTCCTACCTGAGTGGGAGACTGAGTTGTATCCTCATCATCCTCCTCTTGCCCCTCTTGGTCCTCTTGGTCTTTGGAGTTTTTAAGTGCTGGCAATGTGGAGGTGGGGTCCTGGCTGGTGCTTGTGTTTTCACCGTCACCGCCGTCCTCTTCCTCCTGGCTTGGAGCTCGTTGTTGTGCTGAGGGGAGACTGTGGAGGAGATGGTGAATCCGGATGTAGTGCGATCGTGGTGTCTCTGGCTCACCACAGGCTGATGCAATCACAGTCTCCAGCTCTGACACCGGTAAGGAGCATGGGCGATTTTTCCGGCGCAGGGGACCATGGGAGTTGCAGTTAGTGAAGAGGGACTGGCAGGCGCAGGGGGTGCTGCCTCTTTCCCCTCCGTCTGTCACTTCTTGTGGGGGCCCTTCAGCTGTTTCTGTGAGGGCTTCCTGAGCTGTGACGTCAACTTCAGTGGGAGCCTCTGCAGTGTCTGCAGGTCCTGAAGCAGTAATGTCAGATTTTGCTTGTGTGTCTTGATTGTCTTTTTCCTCCACTGTAATGCCCTCCTCAGGTAGTGATGCAGACTCTTCTATCTGTTCCTCCTCTTCGTCCTCCTGCTGCCTCTCCTCCCTCCCTTCCTTTTCTATCTCATCTCTGCTGTTGTTCTCCAGCTGTTCCTCTAATCCCTCATCCTCCTCCCCCACCTGTGGCTCCTCCCTTACGGTGCTATCGTCCTCCATGGTGCCTTGCTCCACCTCCGGAGCTGTCTCAGCCACCTCTGGCTCAGAGGGTTGGACCTCCCAGGATGTGGAGGGTTCTGCAGTACAGGCAGGTGGTGTGGAGGTCTCTGGGTTAGGAAGGGCATCCAATGGGAGGTCAGGCATGTCAGGTCCGACACTAAGCGTGTCATCATCCGCAGCATGGATGACATCTGCTGTGTTTCCTTCACGGGGGCATGCTGGCTCGATGACCAGCGAGACCTCCTCATCATCTGAGAAGAGAACAACTTTCATAATGACACAAATCAATAATTCTCTCTCCAAACAAGACCAAAGAAAGGCTTGCATTTTGAGATCAACGCAAGAATGATTAAGATGAGCTTTTAAGTGAAGTGTGTGAGATTTAAATCATTTTTCACATTTTAGGACATCTAGAGAATCTTAGTTTTATTCCTCCATTATCCAGTCAAGTTGCAGTTTATGTCAATTTCTGTTTAAAATATACACCGATCAAGTGTAACATAACCACTACATATTTAACATAGAATATAATGCAACATCCCCAAAATAAATTTTCCTTCAGCAGAGGTTTTATGCTGAACTTTTATTGAACCTGTTTGAGAGAGGTACTGACATACATATGTCTGGGGCTGTAATTTGTGATGGTGTTGAACTGTACTGTGTTATACTGAGAGGTGTACATAAACTTTTGTCATCTTAATGCACATGAGTGAGATGACCAATGTTGACGCCTCTCAGATTCAATAAAAATTCAACATAAAACTCCTCCTGAAGGGAGAATTTATTGCAGGGGTGTTTCATTATATCCTATGGTAAACATACAGTGGCCATAATATTATGCCTGACTGGTGTATGAAGTGAAGATTTTGAATGGATTGCATTAAATATATCATACATTTGAAGCAGTAGTAGGGGTTGCATGGCTCCCATGGTAAAATGATTGTCTCATAATCATAAGGTTACAGATTGATCATTGACCAAAACAATGAATCCCTCATTGTTCCTGATGACTAGGTTGATGCCTTGCAAGGTTGCCTCCACACGCAGAATATTAATGCAAGAGTGACGAATGATGAATAACAATAACGCAATGTGAAGTTTTTAAGTACCGTTATAGTAAAGAAAGCAACCCATTTACCATCTGTGTGAAATTTTCTCATTATCCATTAATGCTCAATAGAATGGGATGAATTTCACAAATGCTGGCCTTTAACCTTTTAGATACAAAATGTCATAGCGCCATATCATATTTTACCCTTCATATCATATCACTTTATCCTTAAAGACATTTTTGCAGACGTTTGTCATAATCAGTATATTATATCGAGAGTTATAGCCAAAAGCATGTTTTGTGAAGTCACAGTGACTTTGGCATTTGACAGTTTTTTTCCATGCTCCATAGTCAACACCCTATAGTCAGCAACTGCTCGAGTCTTTCAGTGAAACTTGTGTCGACCTGAAAAAGTACCTTGAGTCACTCAACGCTCTCATTGTCAAAAAGCAATGTATGAATACACTCAATGGACAGCTTCTCAATTTAAGCTGGTGAAAAGGTGAAAGAACAAACAGCAGCAGGTAATAGGAACATTTTAACATCTCTCTGTGCCACCTCAAGTACCTGGGTGAATAGAGGAGGCGAGCTCAAAGCGGAACTGCAGCTGGCCACACACATGATCTGTTGGTAACCTTCGACCCAGTGAGTAACTCACCACACGATCCCTGAGGAGAAAAAACAGTGACAGAGAAAAGGCATTCATTTGACCAGGTGAACGCTTCAAAGATCTCCTTTTCAAGATGGTAGCCATGTATTTCAAGCAAACTGTAAACATACACACTCACAAGTCAGACAAGAGGCAAGGTTCCAATTGAATGTGAAAAAACTGTTTGCTTTAATAACCTTTATTTTGACAGCAAGGGCACTCAGCTATATGCACCAATAAAATCATACCTAACATCCAATTAAGATTGAAATTCAAACAGGCTACAATCATACAGATCCTTTATCAAGGGTGTACAAAAACCTCCACACCTCCACAAACTTGAATCATCCAGCACGAGGGGAAGACCTGCACTGATGAAAAATACAGTCCTATTGCACTTCAAAGAGCTAAAACACCACGTGTGTCTTGTGTGTTTTACCCGATGGCGTGTTTTTCCAGCAGCCTCTGAACAGGGACAGACAGCTTCCCTAGGAAGCGCTTGATGATCGGACGGCTCTTTGCAAACTTATCCTTCACCTCGATTTCAAGCACATCAGTGGGCAGAGACAAAAAATCGAACCTCTGCAGACAAATGGAGAAGGAGATCACAAAGACTAGATTATTGTCATTGGACTGCCATGAGATTTTATATTTGTGTAGTCAACAGTTAGAGCATGGATACATGGATTTGTAATTAATTTGAAGTGTGATGATGTCAAAGATGTTGCCATCCTTAAATCAGCTGACATGAACTGACTGGTAATGCCACAATTTGCCTTGCATATAAACTGTTGCTACGTAACTGGGGCATTTACATGTTTACTGTCAATTAAAGACCGCAGACTGATATGTCACAACCACCATCAATCTGAGTACCTGTGTTGAAAATCCTATTCATGAAGTTTCATCTAACTTCTCATTGACACATGGAGAATCTCTCCATGAGTAAATGTTCCTTTCCAAAGTTGGATATCAAATTTTTCCTACTTGACTATTAAATTCACTAGCTGAAGGCTTCCAGCCTTTGCAAATTTCTTTGTGCAGTTTCTGAAAATTGATTGGTTCTAGCAACTTGTGATGTCACAAAACAGTCAGGAGAGAAACAGTCCTTTTTCAGCAACTAAATGTAGAAAACAAACAAACAAAAAAAACCCCACATGCATCATTCTGTACAGTTGAGCTCAAACATCAACAATAATTTTCTCTCCGACTCCAACTCTGACCGCTGCAGATGGAGTTAAAGCCTGTGGAGTCTGAAACGCAAATTATGAGCTACATACAGTGAGCTACATTCGTCAGTCAACTCATGAATACTGTCACGACTCGTCTCTCTGCCTCTGCTCCACTCCACCTGTCGGCTGCTGCCACCTCATCAGCCCTAACTCTGTGCACCTGTCAGACGCTGACTGACTCAGGACTGCATATAAGCCTTCCCTGCACTGCCTGCCTGCCTTCAACCCCGCCTGTCCTCGACCTGCCTGCTTGGCCTGATCCCCGGAATACCGACCTGCCTTCCGTCACCGACCACGAGCTCAGCATTAGCGTCTTCGCCTCCAGAATGCTTTCCCGGCTTCAACTCCCCCTGCCTGCCTTTGGTTTTTCTGCTGCCCACTCCCCACCGACGACTCAGCATCATCAGCCGGCTCCGCTGACTTCCGATTTCGCGTCTGGACTACCTCTGTTACTGTAAACCGAACTCCGTTAACCCCAACAGCTAAGATACAGAGTCACACGGGTGCGTGGGTTTACGCTCCATCTCCAGATCTTGCGGACCGGCTCGGCATCGAGCTCAGGCATCCCAGAGACAGTATTTGGATGACTAGCCCGAGGATTTCTCTGTGCTTTGAACTTCTTTGTCAGTCCGAACTCCGGTGTTGCCCACAAGAAAATAAAACATTACCAACTGTACTGGTGTTTCTGTGTACTGCTCTTGGGTCCAACTCAACCCTGTGATAAATACAGGTGGCAACTCTATAAAACAGAACCAGCTCTATAAAACAGAACCAATCACAATCCTGTTTCCTGATACAGACGTGTTGAGAATCCATAACCGTTTTCTGTAAATCATTCCTATGAAACCTGAAAAGACTTCACTCCTTTTGCTTTGATTCAGTGCTTTATACCTGCTTCACTGTGGATTCAGTTATCTCCTCCAAATTGCATGTTGGTTTGAAATTTAATGGAATAAATAGTCACTGCCTCAACTGTCCAACCTTATTTAACACAATGTTCCAGTCTTAAACTATCTGAATCTTTCAAGTTTTTTCACTCTGACTAAATTACAATTATGAGGAAAACTCTGAATGCAGCTATTTGTCACATGTTGCTATGCTTCTGGCTTCAATGTAAATTATTTCATGAACATTGACAAGTTATAAACTGTTAGAAGCTTTAATCCACAACTCTGGTGGATATGGTGTTTTCATGTGATCCACATGAGTGTTTTAGGTAGATTTAGCAGATGTCTATCCACAATAAAATGCATGAACTACATGAAACTGCTAAATCTCTAGCCTCAGCATCTTCTGAGGAGCAGGAAAGACAAGTTCACACAGCATGATGAGAATAGATTCTGGTGCTCCTTCATACTCCTACTCTGTAAATGGAAAACAAACAAAGCTGCTCGGATCAGTCCACAGCCTTTAGCGGCACGGGGATTCCTTCTTGTGTGCTGCTTCAGCCTGCAACATTAAACAAACCTAACCCTCTTGCATGTCCACACTATGACAGCAATGAATTCTAAATAACGCCGCCTTGACAACTTGGTATGAAAACACTTTGGGTGAAGTCTGCCGGAACGATCAATGTCCAATCGGGAACGTTCTCCTCTGGGAAGAACAGTGTACAGAACACAGAGTTTAAAATAATTCATTTCAAACATAGTTTTTAGTTAAATAGGTCTCCCTGTAATTTCTTCTACTCCTCTGAAGCAATGATGGCAGTATTCATCAATTATTATGATAGACAAGCAAGTCTGGAGTGCTGACCCTAACCCTAACCCTTTGTCAGTCTTGTTTGGACTGTTGATTTGGACTCTTTAGATTTAGTCTTCGTTTTTATCTATTTATATTTTAGTTGTGATTTATTTTGTAGTTTGGCATTGTTTGTCTTTTGCTGTTTTACTTCCTGTTTGGTCATTGTTTTCACCTGTTAATCAGTCCTTCTCTGTTGTCTGTGTCAATCTTCGTCAGATCCTTGAGTTTCCAGTGAGTTGTAACAGTGAGGCAGTTCTAGTGAGTTGTTCCTGTGTTTTTCCATTGAATTTTTCATGTGTGGTTCCAGTGTTGTTTGTGCCGGCCCAGGCTAGGCTTCTTGTGTAATTGTTCAGTTGATCCCATTTACCTTTTTGCCCTGCCTGACCACCTGTATCTTAGTTATATTTTACAATAAACCTCAGTTTTTCAGTTCCTACGAGTTTGCTATTGATACCTGGGTCTACCCTGCCCCCACACTATATGATGCCAGGTTACATGACAGAGGCTCACATTAGTAATATCACTCTCAATGCATTGCATGAAGTATGTAGAAAGATGATAAAGGGGTAATGGAATGAACCAGTATTGGTGAAATGGAGCGGAGGTGACATTGGGGACTGACTTGAAATTAAACTTTCTGAATGTCTATCATTAGTAATATTTAAAATAAAACCGTCTTAGCTGATCTCAAATGGTCATCTAGTTGGTGTTGGTCAGATGGTTTTGATTTTATTGTTTTTAAACACTAATTAAGACACAGAAATACATGAAATCATCCTTCCCAACTGAGACTTATCCACTTCAGACCAGAGGCATGATGACAAGCACAGAAATGTCACGTGAAACTACCAAAACTGTGAAGACCACTCCCCTCATTGTTAAGACACTGACTGAGAAAACTGGACTTCAGTACGGAGCAAAAGTTTTCTCCTCAGCCAATATTCCAAGCTGAGCAACAGAAACTTATTTTTGGTTCAGACAACACACACATGAGAACAATCCGTCAAAAGGGTTTAATCTTAATACAGTGTAGATGAACCACTACATAGATCATTTATATACAGTACATAGTCTTGAGTAGTAAATAAGAGTATCTTATCATTATCATTGTGTCGTGGTCACACAACTATCTATGAGTGTGTGTGTGTGTGGGTGTACCTCTGCGCTCCACTGCGGATTGATGGTGTTGCAGACTACAGTGGAGCGTTTCTCCTGGCCGTGGTGTGGCAGCGAGGGGAAGATGCTATGTTTTCCAGGCTGGATAGAGAGTTTCAGGTACGGGTCTGGATTGAAGAACATGCCCTTCTTCAAACTAACCGCCTGGAGGTCTATGGGAAAAACGAAACTGTGTGGTGCTCTTGAAGGTGATAAAAGTTGTTACGATATGAGATTCTTCAGGCAGACACTTTGATAAGTCAAAGTGTATTTTTGTATTGTCAGTAAGATCAATCAGTAAGATTGTCAGTGAAATACCATAAACCTGATTTCACTCAAGTATTGCTGCATTTGTTTGATTTTTTTTCCCAACTGTATTATTTCAGTGGCATCAGTATCTTTACAATCAATATAATTCATTTATACTAATACATGTAGAAAAAAATTAAAACTAATCCATTTCATGGAAAGAAATACTGAAACCTTTCTGTTGAGCAAGAATATGGTTGACAGTTTGCTAAACGTGTCTTTGGTAGCATGATAGTTTCTTGATTTTTTGTGTGTAAATAGGCTCATAAGCAATTTGCTTTTACCAATAATGACCAGAAAAGTATTATGGGATGATTATCATGATGCCACAGTAAAGCTGAATTTTTTTTAATGTTGTACAGGCATTTCCATTAACCCTTTCAAACAAGATACTTCAAAAATATGCACAACATTACATAAAATAGTTATGGAAATAAAGCTACATATTGTTTAATTTACAGAACTGTGAACTGAAGTGACGGTACTAATCAAAAGATTCAAGTACACGAAGAGTGAAAAGAACATTGATTTGAGTCGGACTGGGGTTGCATACAAGGAACACTTCTATTAGAGACACATGTAAGAGTCAGTGGAAGGACACAGTGAAGGAATGCATTGTTTCAAGTGTAAGAAAACAGATGATTCTTATCTACCTGACAGGGAGAAGTTTATGAGTCTCCTGTTGCCCAGTCCATGGTTGACTTCAGGGCTGACCACTGGCTTTAACACCTGAAGTCAAGAATTAACAGAGAAACATGAATACATGCTTAAGCTGTCACCGTGTCTCACACCAGCAGCTTCATTC